>JAAAKQ030143363.1:0-13170 GCA_010016005.3 Zanna intricata
TGTACAAGACTACACTTCATTCACATTCATACATATCATCCTCATTCATTCTCTGAAGTAATACCTTACAGTAGTTCTGGTGGTTATACAGAAAAAAAAGAGAGAGCTTCGGGGGTGGGGATGATGCATTGCTTTTATCTTTACTCCGTTTTCGCTGACTGGCAACTTAGTTTCTAAACGTCAGTCATTTAATTCATCCCGATTTAGGATTTTTTTTTTAATAAATTTAAATCCAGTTTAAATTTTAGGATTAAATGTACGTATCAGAAATATAATTTGGTTCTAAGCTTTAATTAATGGCACTGTATCGGGTAGGGAAAATTAAAAAAAATGCTCTGCTTAATACGGTATTAAAATGAAATCAAACTACACGAAGTAAAACATGAACTTATAATAATAATATATGTAAAATTGAAATTATCACAACACAAATAATTGTATGTAAATTGTGATTTTAAAACTAAATCCATTTAATTTTGTATTATGTTTATGCGGTTGTCTATACTGTATACCGTCGATGCATGATGCTATATAGCCTCACGTAAAAGCCCCGACATGTTATAAATTTCAGAGTCGTCAAATTTTGTGGGCCATAAAATGTTAGGCTGTTACATTTATTACACGCCAACCGACTTGAAGTTGGACGTCACCTGTACTACCAAATAAAAAAAAAGAGTAAAAAAAAGTTACACAACGACGAATACAGTGATCGTAAGGATTTACTACTTCTCTTACTACCTCTCGTTTTTTTTCCTTCCGCAATCGTATCGGTTCATTGAAAGTCCAACCGAGTCCGGTAGTTTATTAGTTCACCATACCATCAGTTTAGTTATGGATATAACATAAGTATGTAATATCCATTTTTTGTATAAAATTTTTTGTTATCCTAATTTTTTAATTAAATAAAATAGACAAACTATTTGAACTAAATTACAACCATGGAATCAATAAAAGTAATTTTCTTAAAAATGTCTAAAAATAAAAAGAGATTAGATATTTTTATGATTCTGAACATCTCTCAGAATCTCTGCAGAGTCAGTATGTTTATAATTCTCCGTGTCTTCTTTTGAATTAAATTTTAAATTACAATCTACAGAAAAATATTTGGTATTCCATACAACCACAAACAATAATATAACCCTTATTTTTTTTTATAAAACTCAACATTCAATCTATGACATTTTAAACGTAGAAGCACTTTCAATACTTACAATTGAAGGTTTTATTTTATGATAGTACCATTTTTCCGTAAAGTTAGCACATTTTTCTTTTATTTGTTTGTTTGTTTAACCTCCGGAACCACCATTAAGGTACATCTTCAGAGGATGAGATAAATGGTGAATGAAAAACGTTCGAACAAAGAGTGTATGAAAAATCCCATGCCTGACCGGGATTCGAACCCGTGATCTCCGGATGAAAGGCCGAGACGCTACCACTCACGCCACGGAGGCCGGCACTGAAAAAATTTATCATAAATATACTGCGACAACATTTTACGTGATTTCTTATTCTTATTTTTTTTAAATTTCACACACACACACACACATACACACACACACATATACAGGTATATATATATATAAATATTTCGCCCGAGTTCCAGTTCCTCCGGGTAAATTAAGGCTTTCTGAAATTCTGGGAAGTTCAATTAAGGGGCAAATTCAATTGTTTCTTATGGTTTATGAGCTGCGAAATTGAAAAAATAGTTCCAGAACTGTATCTCTCCTAGTTTCTAAGATATCTCATGTAAAACGCCAAAAATAGAGTCAAAAAACATATTTTTTTACGTTTGACGTACAATAACGTTGTTAAATTGGCAATAAATCTTACATTTTTTAAACATAAATTGTAGAGAATTTAATTATAAGAAGATTGATGTAAATAATGTCAACACAAAACAAAATTTTAAACTTGTCGACTCTTATTAACAACAAAACAGATTAATTTTTAACAGATTGAAAAAATTACTAGACACATCTGTTTTCTTATTTCGTGACATCTTCTTCTAAGTTTTCATCGGTTTTGTTCTTAATAAGAGTCGACATGTTTAAAATTTCATTTGTTTTCTGTTGACATTATTTACATAAATCTTGCTATAATTAAATTCTCCACAATTTATGTTTAAAGTGTGTATGATTTATTGCAATAATTCATACATTTTATCATTCATTGAATAAATTGGTAAATTTAACAACGTTATTGTACGTCGAAAGTAAAAAAATGTATTTTTTGACCCTATTTTTGGCGTTTTACATGAGATATCTTAGAAACTAAGAGAGGGACAGTTCTGGAACCTATTTTTTTTTGATTTCCCAGCTCAAAAACCATATGAAACAATGTTTTCCTTTAATTGACCTTCCCAGAATTTCATAAAGCCTTAATTTACCCGGATGAACTGAAACTCGGGCGAAATCTTTCACTCTGTATAACTCGCTAACGAAGCGTTTTCGGACTTATGTTTATATGAACTTTTTTCTTATTTTTAGCTTCTAGAATGAGTTGTCAAAGTATTGCCCTATGTTCCTGAATCATTCTGTATATATACGAGTACATAAAACTGCTACAAAGAGCGTAAACATTTCAACCTAACAAGCAGTATCATCCTCTAGTATTATAGACGTGATAGCTTGTTATTCTTCAGAGTAATTATAATGTTTTTGAGAGTTTCTATACTTCTACCTACAATGTTTTGATTTACATACATTTTTATATGAATAATAAAGATCCGGTTATTCTATGTGTTTGTTTGTTTGATTTTACAGTTCAAGAACCGTTAAACCAATTGAATGGTTCTTAGACCGCTGAATTTATTGAGATAGCTGTATTATCGAGTGAAAATGAAGGAAAAAATTGACAGGATGTTTTTTTTTTTTTTTTACAGCTTCATCTTTTTGTAGTAACATTTTAATTACCAGAGTGAAGTAGTTTCTTTGTGATAATAAATTGAACTTGCTTTTATATTTATTTCATTTATAAGTCTAATCAATTTTCTTCAAGTATCAGTGATTATATATTTTATTGTTTCAACATATTCTAGGCCGGCAAACTTCATATTTTTAATTATTAGCTGTATTGTAATTTAATTTAAGTTTAAAATGTTATATAAATTATTATGAATGCGTTTTCATTTTATCTTTACATAAAAAAAATCTGAAGCAAAAGTCCAATTTTTGTCTTCTTTCCTGTTCACCTGTTTCAAATAATCGTTTCTTAGTGTGCATTTACGCTATAAAAAAAAACGTGTATACAGATTTTAATCAATTTAACTTCAGTAGCTATGGCTGGGAATTGATTATAAATCGCTCAAACATGTTCTTTTTCATTTATATAGATAATCATTTTTTGAAACAAGAGTTTGCAGATATCATAATGTAGAATTATATATATATTTTTTTGTGTTCAGTCGTTTGACTGGTTTGATGCAGCTCTCCAAGATTCCCTAGTGCCAGTCGTTTCATTTCGGTATACCTCCTACATCCTACATCCCTAACAATTTGTTTTACATATTCCAAACGTCGCCTGCCTGTACAATTTTTCCCATTTATCTGACTCTCCATTACCAAAGCAACCATTCCAGAATGCCTTAATATGTGGCCTATAAGTCTGTCTCTTCTTTTAACTATATTTTTCCAAATGTTACTTTTTTCTTCGATTTGCCACAAAACATCTTCATTTGTCACTTTATCCACCCATTTGATTTTTAACATTCTCCTGTAAAATCACATTTCAAAAGCTACTAATCTTTTCTTCTCAGGTACTCCGATCGTCCAAGTTTCACTTCCATATAAAGCTATGCTCTAAACATATACTTTGAGAAATGTTTTCCTGACGTTTAAATTCATTTTTATGTAAGAAAATTATAATTCTGACTGAAAGCTCGTTTCGCATGTGCAGAATTATATATTGAATAAACGCATTAAAGTATACTAAAATCATAAAAAGTATTTAATTTTTAAAACTAAACGTATTTGGTCCAGACTGGTTATAGAATTTATTTTGGTATTTATTTAATAAAACTGTAGTATATACATTTTAATGGAATATTATTTTTATTAACTTAATTCGTGATACTTAAACAAGCAAAAGAAAATTAATAAATCTGTCTTCAGCTATGAAACGTATATGATAAACGTACATAAGGGAAGAGTAATGATGAATTTTAGTATATAATTCTGATATATATTAGTTTTCAATAGATGTATAAAATATGAAAGCAATCATTTTGAGCTGAAAGCAAAAGAAGATTCAAAAGAGCAAACAACAAAAATACAAAATCGAGAAAGCTTTATTTTTATTAAACTTTGAAACATAAATCCGTTATTGGTTCTCCTTTATTTCTTTTCTTTCCAGTCATTTTGTTATTTTTATTTTTTCCTATCGTCCATTCTGAAAGAAATAATCCGTTTCAAGTCTTGTGTTGTGTGTAAACGCATGAGTGACTTTATATCTGCAGAATCGAATTTGGAGCAAAACAGTAGTAGATTCCTTAACAGTAGTAGAATGTTGTTCACGTCATGTGGTGGTGTTAACTACGATTCATAACAAGGTATTTGACGTACATTTCACGATAACCTGTACAATCCATTGACAATTTTACGATGTTGTAGTTTAAATACATATAAATACGAGTATTTTACCATTATAATTGAGAATATTATATTTTACCATCTACAAGCAATTTTCTGAAAATTTATATATATATGTATATATGGAATAAATTTCACAGTACTTATATTTTTTTGAAAATCCTAAATTTCAAATCTGAATTACTTTTAAATTAATCATATTTTTATAATAAAACATTGTTATTTTTTATTCATTTTTAATTTTTTTTATTTAACCTCCGGAACCACCGTTAAGGTATATATTCAGAGGATGACATGAATGAATTGTAGCGTGTGTGAAAAATGCTATGCCTGACCGGGATTCGAACTCGGGACCTCCGATAAAAGGCCGAGACGCTACCACTCGCGCCACGGAGGTCGGCATTATGTTATATTAAGCATCATATAACTTGGCGGGTAGCTTTTCTGTGTAACTATGTTGTCAAGAAAACAATTGTAGAAAAACTTTAATTACACGATTAGATTCATCGGACTCTTCTGGGTAAAATTTATAAAACAATATACTCGAACATATATTTGGTATTGTTTTCGGTTTTTTATGACATTGAGAATAGAAAAAAGCACGGTTTTTCAGATTTTCGGAAAATTAAATCTTATAAAATTTGATTTTATAAATCATAATTTTATAGAATTTGATTTTCCTAAATGTTGTTCAATGTCATCCGCCCACAGTTATACTAAAAAAAGGAACTACTGAAAAACAAAATTGTTTCGTAACTCGCGTTACGAATCAATTTTAGTTGAGATTTATTTGTAATGTAATTCAAAGGAATACTGCATACTATTCTACCTTTTAATAACCCATTACTAATCCTTTAATCTATTAGTAAAGGATTAGTAATCCTTTGAGCGATTAAATTTCCGTCATCTAGCAATTTAAGATTGTTAGTAAATTACAATTTGAGGTACAATTATTCAGATGAATTCTCTCTTGTTTGTATTTTATTGTTCGACAGAAGCAATTTCTTGCATTAAATAACACTGTTTACCCTGGGGTAGATAGCAGTAAATTAGATTTTGTCTGTCAGAGCTTTTCTGCTATTATGAATAGTTTCCAGCGGATTTTTTTTTTTTAGTTAAGGATGAGCCCAAAACCGTATTTGTTGTTTCCTTCAACTAAAATAACATTTACAATATTATTGAGTAGCTGTATGTGCAAAACTCTATCATTAACCTATGTTTTGATTTAATTCACCGTATCTTTTCTGTAGTTAAGTATGAGGATAGCCCAATCGTTATATATATCACTTCACCGATTAACTGTCCGATTTAAAATTTTTTCAATTCCTATAATGAATTATGAAAAAATCTGATGTGGACGTCATATGACTTCCTTGTATGCATATTAAATTATATTTTCCCACTTTTTGTTGAATTGATTTAAACTTATTTCATTTAAAAGTGAGAAGATTATAAATATAAAAAGGAAGAAAATGTTAAAACTAAAGAAAGAATAAAAATATTAAGAGAGAATAATAAAAATGAAAAGGAAGAAGACATTAAGACTAAGGAAAGAATAAAAATATTAAGAGAGGATGATGAATATAAAAAGAGAGAAAATTTGAAAACCAAAAAACTTGTACACAAATTAAAATCAGAAGAATTATATCAAACAGAAAAATGATTCAATGATTGACAAAAAAAAAAAAAACGAAATGATGATCAACTTCGATTTACGGAGAATTTAACCAACAATATCAGACTAGTGTGATGGACTAAAAGATACGAATATTTTGTAATTTATTAATGATTAGGCATATATGCCTTAGTATATATGTTATTCTTGTGAGGGTCTATTTTTCAGTCACTCTGTAGTTAACTTTAATGTAGATAAAATTAAACAAAAATCCCAGAATAGTTAAATAAAATTAAACTAGAAAATCCAAAAATAATATGATTATAAATTATAATTTTCAATTAATATTAAATAACCTGATATTTCCCCAAATATCTTACATATACAGATACGTAATAATGCCAATTAAATTATTTATACTCGTTTTTAAAAGTCTATAAAATTTTATTCCATTTATAACGTCTTCTTTTTTTTTTTTTGTTATTATTGAATTAATATTTATTGTAAATTTTTTTATCAATCACGGGTTATAATTATTAATAAATCAATATATTTAAATTGAAAAACATTTGCGATTAAGTTTGATTCTAACCGATGTGCCTTCCTTTGTAAGATCCATATACTTCATTAATAAAAATTTTATTTGGCTATAACTCTGAAACCAATGAAAATAAGTACTACTTATGATACATCGGTGAAAAGCTCTCAATGAGAGCTTATCACTGCAGTAAAGAAAAAGTTCAAAATCCAAAAAAAATTGGATTTTAGGTAGTAAAAATTACATTCTAGAATTATAAAAGGTTTAAAAGGTATAAAAAAGGTTTCATTAGTCAAATAAGAATTTAGCAAGAATAAGTAGAATTCTTTGTTAAATAATTTTAGGCAAGGTGTTCTGCTTTTCCGCGACATGGTTAATAGTTTTGAGGTCCATGAAGTATTACCGATGGAAATTTCTACGAAAGGATTTGCATCTGTTGTTGCTTCCTGTCAAGAGGCCTAATTGATGATTGACATATTTAATCAGTATTTGAATGACAATGAAACGACTTCGGGTAAAGATACCACGGTTTAAATCAGAGGAGGAGCTGATGACGACCCTCTAGGAGATCAGGATTCTGGGATCTGGTAGGTCTTTTGCGATAAATTTCGTATCTTTTTTTTTTACCTCCGGAACCACCGTTAGGTTATATCTTCAGAGGATGAGATGACGAATTGTAGCGTGTGTGAAAAATGCCATGCCTGACCGGGATTCGAATCCGGGACCTCCGGATGAAAAGCCGAGACGCTACCACTCGGCTACGGAGGCCGGCTAATTTCGTATCGGTAGAATTAGTCAACGCAACACGAATTGTAGTATAATAAATTGAAATCGAATAAAATGTTGAAGGCGCGTAATAGATGTGATAAATTTTTATTAATTGGAAAGGTCCACGTAGACCGGACTTAAAAGAAACAGTTCTATTTTAAAGTACAGTCTGGTTGCAATGCATTATTTAGTTGAAATTTTCGATTATTAAAATGTTATTTTATTTTTTATTTAAAAAAATTTTTCCATAACTTTATGTTATTGTTCACTTGAAACTGTCTTAGTTTGTCTTCTAATTATTTGGTAATTATTCAAGTACAGATTTTTTTTTTTTTAGGACTAATTAACGGATTTTATTTTTACTTTTAACGTAAATTTTATTAAACTAAAGAAGAAAACAGTTCTTTTAATTAATTAATGAATGAGTCTAAATTTAAAATAAAGGAGTTTTAGATAGTTTTCTAGTTATATATAAAAACAAGTAGATGATAATTATGTAAAATAATTGTCCAACTTTTCAAAGGTTTTAAATGTAGCAGTTAGCTATTAAATTTACAATTTAATTATTCTAATATCTTTGCTTTTAGCATTATTGTATCACTTAAATGTCGTATATTTTATTTCTACACTTTAACTAGATTTTATTATCTTTTAATGTTCTATGAAACTATCTTATTATCAGTAAATATATCATAAGTTTCTCAAGCCTGCCTCCGTAGTCGAGTGGTAGCGTTTCGGCTTTTTCATCCGGAGGTCCCGGGTTCGAATCCCGGTCAGGAATGCCATTTTTCACACACGTTACAATTCGTTCATCTCATCCTCTGAAGATAATAACCTAACGGTGGTTCCGGAGGTGAAACAAAAAAAAAAATCGTTTAATTAATATAAATAAATATTTTCATCTTGTATTTATTTTTTTATTCGATCAATATAAATCTAAATAATATGAAAAATAAATTAACAAAGAAAAGTTTTTTCTTTTTTTAAATAGCAGAATTTTCTTTTTTCAATTACTTAAAAAAAAATTAAATAAGTAAAAAATAAAGTTTTCAATTTAAAAAAAAAATTAATTACATTTTTAATGAAATTTTAAATAAATCGTATATAATAAGTAATTAAATGACATAACAGTAATAATTAATATATTTCTACTTATTTTTGTCATAATTAACTTTAATTACCATTCCATCATTAAATTAAACAATCGGAATAACTTGTAAATATTCATTAAATTATTTCGATATTTATATTATTACTTCATTAAAAATGTTAATTTTTTCATGTATTTTATTTTTAATGTATTTAATTTCCTATATATATTAAAAGTAAATTAAATTATTTATAACAAGACATTTTTTGAACTATTACCTTTTCTTAACTGTATTTTAAATTAAATTTACAACAAAAAAAAAAAAACCATAAATTTTGCACATTTTATTGTAATATTACTGAAAAGATTTATCATAAATACACAGCGACAACATTTTAGGTGATTTCTTATACTTTTTTTAATTTAATACACACACACACACACAATTTATTTATTCAGTTACTCTTATTCCTTGAATTATTCTATAGGAACTGCAATACGTTTCAACAAATTTCATGGCAATTGGGTACTTTTTATTTACAATGCCTTATAAACAACAAACATGGCTTGTAACAAGATATTTGAATGAAATTCAGAATACATTATCGACTTAAAATAAAATATAATGTAAATTTTAATTTGTTTGATTTTGGAGATAAATTATTTGTTGAATTGTGTTTTATATACATAACATTTATATTTTAATTCTTTGAAATTTCGTTAAGTTTAAATAATTCTTAAAATAAGTCATCGAAATAAGTACCGCAGTGAACTTAGGTCGATGATAAAAATTTAAGGAATTTATTTATTTTATGATTTAATTATAAAAATGTAGAACTATTACTACTATTAGAAACATCTTCCTTGTTCTCTCCATAATTTTCATCTACTATGGATCACGTTAGAACAACTTCCTTTGCATTTTATTTTTCAGCTTTGATGTTTTGCCAATATCTTTTCATACTTTCACTTTGCGTTCGCTTTTGTTTGTTGGTCTTTCCTGAAAACTTTGAAGATTTTATATTTTGTTTTTAAACATTTCTTTATCATATATTTCCTCTTCCTTTATGTTCAGTTCTTTTAGTTTATCTTCCATTTCTTAAAACCGATTAGGTTTACTGTTGGAAGTTTTACGAAGTAGTTAAATATTTTGTTGGTCAGTTTGTTTTCACTCATTCTTTTAAAATGTCCAAAGAAGCATAGTCTTCTTTTTCGTATATAGTAAATATTTTTTTTCAAACTTTTGGTATATTCGTTTGATTGCAGTTTATTTTTGTTATCTATGTACCACAGGCCTAATATTTTTCTTACATTTTTTCTTTATTCTTTATTTATTTTTAGCTTCGTTGTTTTTTGATGAATATAAGATTTCAAATTTTATTGTCATATTGTAATGCTTAAGGTTTGCATTACTGGATATCGAATTTTTTAATGTAAATATTTTTCACAACCGATATGCTAATTCCATTTTATTTGCTTTGTTCATTAGGATTAGTTTTTCTATTTATTACTCTTTCTGTTTTATTTTTTAATTAAATTATATTAAAAAAAAAATCTATTTTATTAAAATTACTTCATTAATAACTTCTGAATTTTTTCTTTTTTTTTATTATTATTATTGAATTATTATTTATCGTAAAAATGTTTTTACAATCAGAGGTTAATAATTATTAATAAATCAATATTTAAATTAAATAAAAAGGTAAAAAAAAGATGAAGATTCGAAATATTTGTAAGATCCAAATATTTCATTAATCAAAATTTTATTTGGCTGTAACTCTGGAATAAGTACCACTTATGATGTTACCGAAAAGCTCTCAATGAAGACTTATTACTGCAATTAAGAAAAAGTCAAAAATTCAAATCTTTTGGGCATTTTTAGACACTTCTGGTCCAGTCAATTGCAGTCACAAGGAAAAGTGCACAAATAGATGTTACAGCAATCCTAAATCCAAAATTACGACATCCTACGGCTAATAGTTTTTGAGTTATGTAAGATGCATACGTACGTATGTTCGCTCAGACGTCACACCAAAACTAGTCAAATGGATTCAGCGATGGTCAAAATGGATATTTCCGTTGAAATCTTATAACCGAAGTTTTTCGCAAGGAAGCAATAAAAAATAACAAACATAAAAAAAGTAATTATTATAACGGTGTCATTATACGATGTCCTTTTATTGAGAGAGTTACAGTATGTATCTTGTACCGGCCCAAAAAAAAATTCATCTGAAACCAGATAATTGTTCTTTTTATTTATTTCTTTAAACTCAAACATTAGCTATTGTTTGGTGGCTTAGTTGGTGTGGACTCGTAAAGCTACCCATCTTTTTCATTGTAGGAATTTTCTTATTATGCTACAGATACTGATAATTACACTTTTTTATTTACTCGAAATTTATTCAGGGGTCGAGATACAATTTTTCGAAGCTCGCTACTAGTTTTTTCGGTATCATCTCCATAGCCGAGAGGAT
Source organism: Zanna intricata (assembly GCA_010016005.3). Lineage (NCBI taxonomy): Eukaryota > Metazoa > Arthropoda > Insecta > Hemiptera > Fulgoridae > Zanna > Zanna intricata. The sequence continues at coordinate 11,072 of JAAAKQ030143363.1, forward strand.
GATCGGCACTATGTGAACACGCCGTTGTTGCCACATTTCCTTAATTTCCTGAGACAACGGTATACATATCTTTTTATCTCTACTTTCTCGCTATGCTTTTTGTCCAAGTTGTTACCGTTCTATATCCAGATTTCAATCAGAAATGACCCTTTCCTTACTTTCTCGATTAGTGTGATGTACAGTTTATTGTACGCGAAAGTTCTATCAGTCGTTACTTGTCTTTTCTATTAAAATTTTAATATTTCGTTTTCAATTACCGAATTCGGTACGTATTTCGAGTAATGCGTTTTTAATTGAGGTAATCCGTATTTCATATCTGTTTCTTCATATATAATCTTAGCAACGAGATAGTAGCGAGTGGTGTATTCTAGAGCTGTTAGCTGCATGAATCCACCCGTGATGTGAAAATTATCTTCTTTTCATCATTGCATCGTCGGTAGGAGATTATTTGAGTGTTATTGATGAGCTTTTGTAATTTCTGGTTTTAAAAGTGGCATCTTGGATTTAAACATAAAGATTTTTGTCTCAGGATATACTCCTCTTCGCAGCCAGATGTGCAATACTATCTTATCAGTATGCAGTTGGGAAAGCTGATGTTTATTTATTCCCTTTTTCTTCTCACTTCTGTTGCTCTTCTCAGTTCACCCTACATTTTGAAGAGGCTCATAGATTTCGTCTTGAAAATTAAGTGGCACATATTTGTTGTCAGCACTGATAACTGCGGCTTGTTAATTACTCGTTTCTTTTTTTGGATTAAAAATATTGTCGGAGCGTGTGGATTTTCAAATATTTCGCATTTTCGATATCAGTTATTCTTCATTCTCTATTTGTTCTAGATCGTTGAATGCGTTCGACGGATGAATTTGGGTGATGGTAGTGGAACATTTTGCTGGTGGCCTTGTGATTCGGTTCATTTTGTTGAGTCCTGTGTTACTCCCCTTAATGACTTGAACAAGAAGGCCAATATCGGCTTGGCGTACGTATTAATAGCTGCCTCCTAGTTCCTACCTCTTAGCTCAAATTTATAGATATGTTTCAATCGGTTGATATATTTATAGCGTAGTTCCTGTTTGGACTATAATACAACTTAATTGACTGCTAGTATGCTAAATATTTATAAGTTTCTCCCCCTTGCATATGCTCATCGTTTCAGTTTCAGCTGTATGCACTAAATGTATTTTCAAGTTTCCGTGATTACCATTTTCAATTCTTCGAGTTCTGTTTTTATCTAATCCGAACGCTATTTTTATACTCTTACTGAAGGCATCAACTCTAATAATGACTAAATTTGGTGAACTGTAGAATCGTACAGCATAATGTCATCCATTTACAAGAGATGAGTGATTAGATAAGTTTTCGGGGTCTTCTTATTTTGAACGATTCTAAACGGTATCTCATTGAGCACTCTGGGTAGCGGAATCAGAACCACATATGGCAGAAAGTCGTCTTGAATTATTCCCTTTCGAATATTAATTTCTTCGGTCATGACCTTTCCTCGACTGGTAGTAATAATTTGTAGTGTTATTTTTCAATTAAAATTTCCTGACGTAAACATGATTTACGTCAGGAAATTTGTCAGTTCAACATCTTATTTTATAGATGCTTAAACCTTCGATGAGCAACGTGTGTGGCACACTATCGAAGGCTTTCTATAATCTTTAATGATGTATTCTATTCTCTCTAAATATTATTGTATGAATTTCCACGAATGGGTTATAAAAATAAATATACCAGTATTTCAAATTTTTAAAAATTCATTCTTACTTGATCGTCTTATTTATTCAAAAATTGGAAAAAAATTAAAAATTTGAGATCGATAAATCTCTACACTCGACAAGAGAATAGGAAATTATTAGTTGTTAGATTATTAGAATGTTTTCTTTGTAAGATTCACATTAGGTTAGTCTAGTGGTCGGCAAACTCGCCATCCAAAAGAGCCAAATATAAACAATACAGTATTGAAGTTTATTCAAAGAGCCATTTTTTGGTTATTTTTCGTTATTCCCCCCCCCCTGAAATAATTTTTTTCTCTCCACAAACTGGTATAAATATACTCGAAAAGTAATTATGTACTAAAATTAAGCACAACAAACACTTTT
>JAAAKQ030143374.1:0-13170 GCA_010016005.3 Zanna intricata
TCAATTAACCACACTTCTCAGGAGTGGTCGACCTGAGATTATACAAGACTACACTTCATTCACATCATCCTCTGAAGCAATACCTTAACGGTAGTTCCGGAGGCTAAACAGATAAAAGAGAAAATGGGATGTGATGAGCATGTAAGAAAGAGCGTCTCACTATCATACCTCACTTGAAGAAAAGCGGTTAATCAAGAGAGTTAATCAATTGAGATTATCAAGAGAAGAGAGAGATATGGTCTACAGCGTCAAACGCGCCATCGCAGAACGCCCAAAACGGGCGATGAGGGCCACCACACTTATCGGCCCCACCAGATAACCCTTACTGGTTTCTTTTTTCTTGTTTCAGGAGGACGAGAAGATGGCTGCAGGGAACAATGCGGATAGCCATGGCCCCCCAAACCCCCCTCGCGACTCCAAAAACCAGACCGAAGACCGCAGGTGTAAGAGCGCTAAATCAACTTTTCTTAATTGGGAGGGGGGCGATTTTTCTCAAAATTGTCATTACCGGCGCTCGGGCGCCCTGAAACTAATCCCGCGCATATACTCAGCTGTCCTTCCTCCTTCACAGAGATGTGTGCGATAGATAATATCAAAAAAGTTTATAAAACTTAAATAACCACGTCGACCTCCCGTGGTGCCCGACTACAAACCCCACTCCTATCCACCTTCCTTCCTTAAGAAGAAAGAAGAAAACTGAGTGAAGAAGAAAGAAGAAAAAGGAAGAAAAAAAGAAAGAAGATCCAGAATCGACGTCTGTCCTCCCGACCGCTGGCTTGCAAGTGCTAGCGGATTTAAACAGAGATTATTAGAAGAAACAAAGGGAGACAGATGCCAACAAGATGAGAAGATACCTCATTATCAACAGATCAGAAGATGGGAAGATATATCTCACTATCATCCTCGTCCTCAATCCTGACCGGGCCTGACTCGGGGCTGAACGCTCTGAAAAGGTCCAAACAACCACATTTTGCTTCGGAAAGCCATATGCTTCATATGTAGGTCTAGAAATCCCCTCCAACCTTCTCAAGAGGAAGCGCTTCCCCTAGTAAGAAAACAATGGGATTTCTGCCCACTCTGAGCGGAAAGAGAGGCGTCGCGGGTGATAAGTTAACTAGCATATCGTACCGCTGGGTCCCAACTGAACAAAACCCTCCCAGGGATCGGAACGCAATCCACACTTCCAAAACAAATTAAAGCCACGTTATTTATGTATACCCGCCAGATCATTGGAATCACCCAGCAGCCAAGGGCGCAAGCCCGTTTACTGCGAAAAGTAGGAGAGTATTAAACCCTCCGACATTCTTGCGTTCCGTTCCGTATCATACCTCAACTCGAGTTCGCTAAGAAATATATACTTGATGATAATATATGAACCCAAATATTTATAAAGTATTCATCTTAACTTTATTTCTCATTTTATGGTAGTAAAACTTATATTATCAATTTTGCCTTGTTTTAAAAAGGATTTGTGTTACATTTATCATAGTTTTTTCTTTTGTTTAACTTGTATAAATAAATAAAACTACAATTATTTGTAATATTTTAGTACTATTATTTTTTGAAAGCGTTTTTCTTTTTTAAATTATTTTATTTCACAACTTTTATAAATTTTCTAATTAAGTTTTATTTATCCATTTAATTAGTTAAATTAGTAATTAGTTAATTATTAACAGCTTTTGTAAGATGACATTTTAGATAAATGTAAAACAAAAATGAATTTACCTATATTTACATTTTAATTCTTTAAATTAAACTGTTTTATACGTTTTTTGACTGATAAATTAATTCTCCACAGAAACTTAAAAAAAAAAAAAAAAAAAAAAAAAATGGCTTGTGTTATATGTGTAACATATGGAAATATGAAAATGGAAATTTGTAGGGTAGGAAAAAATGATATACCTGACTGTGATTCTAACCCGGGACTTCTTTATAAAGGTCGAGAAGCTATTCGCCTCGCGTAGAATTCGGTAAATATTTATTTATTCTGACTTTTTTTTTATTTTGCTTCATTTAACTTATTTTGTACACATCTTGTAGCTTAACAACTTACTATGAAGTTGGCTGTTTTCGTTGGTTAATTTTTTTTTGTGTCAGTACATCGCTGTAGCAAGATTGTTTCTTAACAAATTCACACAAGCCGTTCCCCAATTTTTGTAACATATGCTGATTCCTGTACAAAAGCTGACAAAAAAGTTGTAATACCTTCCTGTCATTGATTATTTATTCTTATATAGTGGAAAAATAATGATACATGAAAAATGTTACCTAAGACTTCTTTTTTGGGGTGGTGGTAATTTTTGAAGAAGTTTTATTTTAAAATTATTATTGTATGTTTAAATAAAGAAATAAAAATTTTTTATTTAAAAAAAAAACCGTAAAATTTTTTTCTGTTCTCCGTTTTAAAAATTACCTCCGAAGAAATTTTAATTTTTAAAAAATTTTTCTACATTAATTATGGAACTAAACATTTTATACATTAAATGGAAGAAACTAAAAAAAAAAATTCCACTGAAAAATGTACACCCAATAAAAAGTTACCTAAGATTTCTTTTTTGGTGGTTATGGGTGGGAGGAGGTGAATTATGACGAAATTTGATTGTAATATTATTATTACATGTTTAAATTAAAAAAAAAAAAAAACAAAAAAAAAAATCCATTTTAAATGCTAAAAATAGATACTTTTAAGTTTTGATCGACTCTACCACCAATAATATTGCCCCCAAAATATTTTTTTTTTTGGTAGTTTGAGGTATTATATTATTATAATAACATAATAAATACATAAAAAAATAATGTATACACTTGAAATTATTATTTTTATAATTACACTTTGAGAAAACAAACAATTTAAAGTTAACAATAAGAAAGAACATTCCAGCAAGACTAGATGACTGGCCATCTTTCCGAAGAAATATTATGAATAACATGAATCATTCTGAAAAACTGATAATGAAAAATTTGTAAATTGAATTAAACAGGAAAAAATTAAAAATATAAATATTTTTAAGTATCACATCAGCGACTTTGTGATATAGTATGATAAATTTTCAACAGAATTCTCGTTAGGATGATTCAAAAAAATGAAGTCAGTACTTTCTAATACGGTCACTGGAAAAAATACCTTTTTCTACGATTGTATTATAATTTTGAATTACGTTTCTGGAACCTGTATCATAATGAGGCTTGTTATGAAACATATTTTCACTATGTTAGATGTGTTTAACCAATCAAAAAGCTTTGATTGTTTAAACACTTGATCTAAACCACTGATCAGTCATAAGTGGATATTTTTTAATATATCAGCTGTTTTTTTACTTTGAATTTTATCCGATTTAGTAGTTAGCAAGTAAAGATTAATTTGAAAGTAAACCGATAGATAACCAAGTTAAAATATTACGCTGTTTTTCCTTCTGTTAATTATGCCGGATTTTGAGGAAGAAATGTCATTAATACAGATCGATATTAAAGAAAAGGTAGAACTTATTAGGCAATAATTTATTACACGCAAATTTATTCTTTGAAAAAAAAAATATTCCGTAAGCAATGTATTTTATCATTGATTTAAATCAATTACTCAAACATTCTTTTAGCCATAGAAAAAATACGGTATGCAACTCTTTCTAATGGCCCATTAATGATGTATCCTTGCGAAGATTACGACACTTGCCAAGGCTCGCGTCGCAACTTACATTGCGCTCCTGCATCAATAGCTGTCGTTATAGGATCGTTACATAATGTACTATTATGAGTACCACTAAGATTAGAAAGTTAAACAAAACACCTATAGAAAATTTTGATAAAGACTGAGAATAAAGATGAGTAAAATAAAATTAAAAACGTAATATACTACGGTGACATCGCACAACTAGTACGATAGATTTGTGTTTTTTTTACTGTATACTCCATATTAAATATTAAATGTATTATTACTTTCAATTTAATTTATTTATTGTATTATTATTATTAATAAAATGATGTCAGGAATGAGTAATTATCATATTGTCACCGGGAATGAACCTACATGCAAAATTTTAAATCATTTGTATTATAGTGGGAAGTGGGTGAAAATTGATTACAAGATTTGAACTAGAAAGACAGATTATGAGTGGGAGTTTAATAAAATCGTTAATTTATTAACCAGTCGAATGATATGAAGTCGAAATATATCCAAATCGTATCGATTGTCCGTATGGTAAATTAGTAAGTATGATTTCTGATATTACCAAGTTTTATTTTGTAAATAACAATTTATTAAAAATAATTATACAAACATGTTTATTACTATTATTATTTTTAAAAAATATATACATATAAAATTATTTAAAATAACATTTTTATCTTAACTGAGGTGAAAAAGGTTCTTAGAGTAATTAAATTTATCTTTCAGCAAATTTATTTTTAGTCTACTCAGTTATCTTTATTATTAAATATATATCCATATAGATGGAAATATGTCCAATAAAAAGTTGACGTAACAAATACTTGGGGGTATAGCTCAGTGGTAGAGCATTCGACTGCAGATCGAGAGGTCCCCGGTTCAAACCCGGGTGCCCCCTTAATAATTTTTTGTCAGTTACGTATATCATCTTGCATGATTGATTTTTATTTATTATATGGATAATTTTAATATGTTTCGAATTTGGTCATTAATATATAAAAAAATTTGTTTTGAGTTTTAAAAATTTAAAATTCCTATGTTCCTTAAAACTGTATAAGAAAAATTTAACGAAGATACATTCCCTTTATTTGAGTATTTGTCGACTACAGAAAAACCTCTACGAAAATATTATAAAAAATAAATATGAAGACGATTTAATAAATCAATTTGTAAGAAAGCTGATGTAATTTAAAGAAGAATTTAATTGAGTTACTGGAAATTCATAAGAGAAATACCTTGCATCTAAACTGGTAATAAAAAATGGGAAGTAGACTCCTTGCATATTCTACTGTTAATATTTTATCTTCGTACATACTACACAGAAAATAAACTTTTATACTACACAGAAAATAAAAATATAATCAAAAAACATGAATTAAAACTTTTCCATTTAAATAAAATAGAATGTTTTTATGTCCACTTGTCATTTATACAGATCTACAATTTTATTTTTATCGTGATAAAATTTAGGTACAAATATCAATTTAAAACAAGAAAAAACATTTCATTTTGAAAAACTCTATCCTATTTTAATCGACAGTGTAGCCTCTAATTAACCTCAAAATTTATAATTAAGGTTAAAAGAATATAGCAATAAAATAAATCGTTTTTATGTAAATAATATTGTAAGTGGAAGAATAAGAGTTTCCCAATAATATTGGGAAACTCTTGCTTTCAAATGAAATCGTTTGGAGCGTCATCTATAGTACATGTTTTTAAGCTTACTTTTAAAGTACATTGTCAAATTTAACATAAAACTCGACCGAATCTTACTTTTCCAGATGAAAAACCGAAATTGTTAAAAGTTTACTTCGTGGGGGGCGAAAAATTACAGGCTTATCAATGATGAGATAGTATAACTGGTGTAAGACAATCATTTAGTACAAATTATAAAATAATTAGAAAATATGACTACGGACAAATACAAATTAGTCACACAGGCAACAAGAGGCCATCCGGTGAACATGAACGCCGTTTTAATTCGTCAACCATTAACGTAGTCATTTTTGGTCAGAAGTACGATCGTTGTGACACAATTATTCAGAGATGGAGCTAAACCTTTCTGTGGATTCTAGAATACACTTCATACTGTGCTATGAAGTATTCTCTTTTTTTGGAAGGATTTTTAATATTTTAACATCATGCAAAGGAATCCCGCACGAGAAAAAGTAAACCAGTAAATTCGTTTTACCCATAATATATGATTTTGAATATACAAGATAGAAATGAAAGACAACCCGGGCGAAGCCGGGTATACGGCTAGTGTTTTATATTTTTGAAGATCTTTGTACATTTCTGAGTTAAATAATGCTAACAACAATGGAAATGTTTCTAAAATAATTAAAATAGTTTAATAAAAAAATAGTTTTAACCCGAATTTGTTAATTTATAAATATTTCGAAAAGAGTGTTTCTCAATATCACCTGCTTTTTTATAATAATTTTAAAAAAGTATTATAAAAGACAAAGATGTAGTACTTTCCTGTCATTGGTTATTTATTCTTACACTTGCATCCCCGTCGCGGTATCGCCCGCGCTATATGATTACTTGCAGTCAAATTCTTTTTTATTTTTTGTTTGTTCGTCAAGTAACCAGAGACAGATGCAGCCAATCACGTCGCACATATAATAACATTGGCAGTAGCAGTGTTGTGTGAGCCGCTGTGCCAAACACAGTCGCACCCCTTAAAAAATCGAAATTAAAAAAACCCGAAAACAGTTAGATGAGTGTTTAAAGTCTAAAACTGTTTAGGTATTTATCTGGAAAATATTTGGAACCAAATCTTATGAATATGTCGTTTAGTAAAATGGGAAATAACAGAACGGAATGCACCGAGAACATCAGCAGTCGATATCTACTGGCTTCCTGTCCACCAGCATTTGTCATGCATTTGTCGGCTGAGAGTGGTTATGGCTCTCGCAGCTATGTCGGCGGCTCTTAAAGCTAATCTGAAGAGGGCTCGAAGCATATCGGTCCATCATGAAGAGTTTAACGCGTTTTTCATCAAACGTAACGAGAAGGACGACACGGCGCGAAAAATTAGTTGTTCTCTGCTCGTCACATTGCCTCAACAACCTCTAAGACTATATCTAGGGTCGACCGCCCTACCGGAAAACGTACTGGTTGGGTGATAGGCTACCTACCTGATTTATTGCCGCTACCAGTTTTTTTCTAAAGAGCTTCTTTAACACTTTCCCAGCTGTGCCAAGCATACACAATTGGCCATAGGAAGATGGCGACTCCGGTTATCCTTTGTCCTTACCGATCAGCACAACACACGCGGTCTTCCGTCTTTAGGACGCATTGTACATGTCTAGAAGCAGACGGGGCCTGCAGCATTCCACCACTTGAACACTTCGACTGGTCGGCGAATAGGCACCGTCGGGACCAGGGGCTTTTCTGGCCTTTAGGCGCAGGAATCCCTCCAGCACCTCTATCGAGACGAGGGGAAGGGAAGTCACCGAAGTCCCGCGCGGCACGAACCGTGGGCTGGGAACAACGTCTTAACGACGTATTCCGCTTTAGCCTCGTCTAGTGAAGCTGGTGACCGCGAGATCATCAATCGAGTTAATATCTTGTAACTCAGGCAAGGATCTACGTCCACGGTGTCTGTCAGTTATCGTCAGCAGCTTGCCTTGCTCACTTTTATACTCCGAGGAGCCACTTCTTCGCTTTCTTTTCCTCAGTTGACCTAGCGTTCGCGTCCGTCCATTCCTTGCACGTTGCGCAGCTCGTCTTAGTAGAAGACACTCTCGGCGCAACCCTGCTGAGAGCAAACCAAGATTCTTCTGGACAAGGAGACTAACCTACTTAAAAGCTCACTAAAAATTTACTTTTAATCAAAGTAAACTCTGAGGTCAGAAAAACCTTGAACACGTTGTAGAATGCTAACCAATCTCTTAAGTATATTTCATCATATGAGTTTTTCTAGAATAAGTTATAAGAACTGTTTTTAAGCGGAATTCTGTTATCAACTGACCATTTATGAATTATATTAATATCACATTGCAGAGCATGATCAGAGCAGCTGTAAACCCTAGCCATAATTTTAAGGTTTTCAGCATAAATAATACCTTAGAAGAAATATCCAGTCCATTATCGTTCATATACAAAAATAGGGGGACGTATAATTAATAGGAAGACGTATAATTCTGTCCCTATCACAATATATTGCGTTAGGGATAGAATAAATAACAAAGTGTCAACGTTGGATCCCTGAGGTATTCCAGAAACGGCCTTGAACTCACTAGCTATCCTACCTAACACTTTCACCCGTAAAGATCTGTCAGTAATACAGCTGCGCAACCATTTCAACAATGCTCCACTAACACCAAAGCAGCTAAACGTCAACAGAAGATCATAAGGCACAGTGTCGAATGCCTTCCGAAAGTCAAAATAAACAACATGTTTACGAGATTCAACTTCTGGAGCAGTAAACATTAGCATATCGTTTAGATTAGTCATAGTTGATTTACCTTCGCGGAATCCATGCTGATACGGGCGGAGCGTCTTTCCTAGCGTAGTGTAAAAATACCGGTAAACCATTCTCTTAAACACTTTGGCAATATTACAATGACTGAAATCGGATGATAGTTATCGACACAGTGTAGATCTCCTTTCTTTGGCACAGGTGAAATAAGTGCACACTTCCAAATGGACGGAATATTCCGGACTGCAAACTAAAATTATGAAACCAAGATAAAACTGGAGCAACTAGGTTAGAGATGCCATTAATGATAAAAGGTGGCACTACATTGACACCAGCTGCAGAACGAGAACTCAGACTTGATATACAACTCGGCTTCCCAACAATTACAACTGGAACATCGACAATAAAGTCATCAAGCATTTAAAAATCAATCTTCCAAACGTCCTGTTCATAAGGTTTGCAGACTGATTAAAAATGCCCACCGAAGTTTTCACGTAATTCCGAACCGTAAACAACAGTCAGATTATCAAATTTAAGCGGGCGAAGTCCACTAGAATTTAGTACTAGAATTTAGACTTTTAGTGCTGACTACAAGTAATGAAATAAGTTCTCTGTCTTCTTCTTGAGGTCATTTTCAGCCAACCTGGCTCTTCTTAAACTATCAACTTTGCAGAGAGTTTTATCCTTGTTACGAAATTCAGAAAATGTTTGGTAGTAGATCATAATACCGGTTTTCTTATATATTTTATGAAAAAAAAAATTATTTTTTTTACCTTGATCAGGCTGAATGAAAACCAGTTCGGAGATGTTTTAGACCTTGGTCTACATAAAGGAATATGCCTATGTGTAATTGAGGAATGAAAGGTTAGTAAAAAGTTAGGAACAATTCAAAGGTTAGTAAGTTATATATTAAAAACAGACACGGCAGTGTCAACATTAGGTGATTACCATCTAATGTTGTTATGCCTAATGTTAATCCATTAGGTGTATAACCATCTTTCCAGCCACTCTCATCTGCAGAGTGATGTAAACCAGGATTATCTTCACTAAAATTTAAGACATCACTGACATGGATATTAATAGAAAACGTATCATGCGACATGTCAGGAAGGACAAGATGGTCAATCTCCAAATCAACATCAACAGCACCACTGGAAAAAACAGAATCACAGAACAGAAAAAACAGGATGAGCCACCGTCAGGTAAGTGAGAATTATACAGATACACGTAAATCTAGAACATGCATAAAATTAAATAAAATATCGCCTTTCTTCTTGCGATAAATGTGAGTATTCCTATTAATAGTTCTATATTTCCACTCAATGTAATGGGCATTGAAGTCTCCAATAATAATTACTTATAAGTACTAATGTCAATTTTACTAGCCAATCCATCAAAATAATCAAATACCATCTCAGGCCTAGTATTAGGACTAAAAATAGTGATTACCAAGCAGAAGATTGACCCCGCAACGCAACCGTACTTCAACCCAGACGTATTCGTCAAAGCTTTCCATTTCAAGAAGTCTGAAGGAAGCGATAGAAAGTACTGGACCCACCACCATACTTTTTACCCGTTTTAAATAAATCACGATCGGCCCTGTGAACGTTAAAACGTCTGGAAAGTATTCAGCATTTAGAGGGGTGTGATTAAAAGCTGATTAGGTAACAGCGATAATGTTATAAGGACTTGCAGCAGCAGACACAAAAAAACAGATAATAATAATAATTATAATACAAAACCTAACATATGTTATAAATCTAAAATAACATTTTATGGCTACTACATATGTTTTCAAAAACAATCAATTTAATTCCTTTTTAATATTTCAAAGGTTAGTTAATAAATTTATTTCCTAACAAGTAGTTAAGAATATTAAATATTAATAAAAATAAATTTTATTATTTATACACACAAGCAATAATTTATTGGTCATTTTGTGTGCCCTTGTTTTATATATATATGACGGCAATGATCCTTAAAGGGTGTGACTCTATATTACACCATCAGATAATAGTGATCTTACAACATAATACGTAGCCCCACCTGGCATTTGATATTAACAATAAATTAGTGAAATTACAACTTGTAGACATAACATATTGATTACTCTGATTTTTAAATAAACTGGAATAACAAAGAAAGAATAACAGAGTAGAATTATAATTTATTATTAAATATTTTTATATCAATTAATTCGTTATAGTTATTCATATAATAGGAGTATTAAATATACAAAAAAAATCTGATCTTTTAGCATAATTACATTAGCGTAAATGTCTCCGGTTTTATTGTCAATGACCTAAATTTTTAAACGAATTCTGACACAGCATTTATGTTAAATTTATTGTTAAATCTTTTGTTTATATTAACAATTTTCACTAACGTTATTATACGTTCATTCTTTTGTTTTATTTATTGCTTACGTTAATAACAAATTACATTTTCGACCTCTTTTTTTTTTTTTTCTTTTAAATGACCTTGACTTTCTAGTGTATATATATCATTCTTGACATAACATCAAAATTTCGTCATATTATTTTGTAGAAATACAGATAATGGTATTAAATAGAAAAAAGAAATAGAATTAGGACGGTAACAATTCAGAGAAAAATCTTTTGGAGGGAAGTAGAGTTACGAAAATATTTTGTAAATATTTATTTACTTTATGTACGTTGATAAAATAAAGTTAACTTAAAAACGTATTAAATCTTTAAAAAAAAAAAAAAAATTATTTTTCATTAAACTTACATTTTTTTGAAATCAGCTCCAACTTAAAAAGAAACAGGTAGCAACAATGCAATGAACACGGAACTTGGAGCAGAGTTCAGAAAGCCGAAACGTAAAATATATTTCAATAATATTAATGTTTAGCAAGATTTTGATGTTATTGCTTATTATTTGTTTAAATATATGTTATTAATTAAAATATGGCTAGGATATTTCTACCTATATTCTAAATGCCCGATCATTATATAAGGCTCTATAAAGTATAGTTTCTTGTATTATTATTAATTTTTTATCTCAAATTTTCCAAGTACACACTTTAATCTTGTGAAGAAACTAAGAAGCGCCTCTCTCAGTTATTCTAAAGGAATGTAGTCCTGTCTTAGAAAAGAAAATAAGAGATAAAATTAGAGAATTAAAGAATATAAAAAAATTGTGATTATGTATGTAAATTGAGTTTGTTTTTGAATAAAACCTTGAGCAGAAGAAGAGATATGTGTGTCGTTTCTTGAATTAAGAGTTGCGTTAGGTCCCGCTTTAAATGTTATGGAAAGCTTTAGTCAAATCATTATGATCGACTTTTACTGTAAACAGAATTAAGAATAAATAACGCAGTGTTGAAGGGGTTATTAGAATAGTAAGAGAACAGTCATAAGAATTTAATGAGGATGCAGATGTAAAACACAGGGAAATTCCCTAATACTAACACTAAATTTACCCCGAAGCGTTTTGTTCTACGTCAGAAGAAAAGAATTCTTCGTGTCTTAACCTGAAAGAATGAAATCCTTTAGCCAAATTGAAGGTCAGCTAATGTTTAAATTTCCTTCTTCATCTATCGCACCACTTTTTAAATAATTAATGTTTTCGAAAAAAATTATTTATGGAATAGTATTTTGTCTTTTATATTTCTTTAATGTAATTTTTTTTTTAATTGTTGTATTTCGATTTATTTATATGTGTATTGAAATTACTACCTGTATTGTAGTTGTTTGAATTGATAACACAAACAACAGTGGGAGCACTTCTTAATGTAAAAATATTACAAAAAGAGACGATTTCCTTGATCATTAAAAAAAAAAATTAATATAATTTAATTTTAAGAAGAACAGTACAAATTTACTTATTTATTTTGTGGTTAAGGAATTTATACAACCTCTTGATTTAATTTAAATTTTAAAAAATTGAAACTTTTTTAATATGGAATAACTACAAAAATCGACTATATCGAACAACATAAAAGGTAACGGAAACGTTTACACTAAACATATATCGTTCAGGTGCAAATAATCTAGCATTGAGATTCTGACTTCATCCGGTCTATCCTGGCTTATATAAGTCGGAAATTAAAAAAAAAAATTACATTCAGTAATTAATATAAAGACAATACTTTGTACAATTACATTCAATAACCGTACAAAGTGCCTTTAATATTTCAATATTAGTAGTTGATTCTCGGAATCAAATAATTGCTACCTATACTCGCTGGTTAAAACAAGAACAGACTTTTCTTACCCCCTGATTATACAATTTTTCTTATCAGTTCTAAATTTTTTCGTCGATACGATTTGTGTGAGTGTGCGGGTTAGTTATTGAAAGAACTGTTCAATATGAAATGAATCCGACTTACATATTTGTATTAAGAAATTTACGAAATATAAAATTATAAAATCTTCAAAAATCGATTTATTTCTTCGTTACTCATGTCAAACATGACTCCTTTGTCTCAAAAGAGGATCTATTAATTCATCTTAACTTACTTTTTTCATGCCTTATCATTATATTATAATTTTTATCTTAAAACGAAACATGAAAAAAATTCTGGATTGAAATTTTTTAATGAAATATGAAATATTATAAATTAATCATCTGGTCATCTCAATTTACAACTAAATCCATTTATTTTGATTTCCAGTTTATTTATTTTGTTTGCAACTAGACAGTTAGGAATTAAATTATAATGTAATTCTAATGTATTTTTATTAGTTAAGTTATTCCTTGTTTTAAATTAATATTCTGATACAATAAAAAACAAAATCAATATTTTTTAACCTAGATTTTATAAAAATTTGATATTATTTAAATTAACAGGCACATTTTTTTGTTAGTTGATTTTCTACCTAATTAATTCTGTTTCTTCAAGCGGTGTGGTAGACCACTTGGTAAAAAGGCAAGTTTGCAAACAACCCTCTCTTTTTCTGTTTTAGCCTCCGAAACCAACGTAATATATTACTTCAGAGGATGAATCAGGATGATATGTATGAATATGAATGAAGTGCAGTCTTGTACAATCTCAGGTCGACCACTCCTGAGAAGTGTAGTTAACTGAAACCCAACCACCAAAGAACACCGGTAT
>JAAAKQ030143385.1:10764-23141 GCA_010016005.3 Zanna intricata
TAAACGACACACGAGAACATTCGACACGGGAAGGTAGAAACAAAAACACAAAAAAAAAAAAAAATGGGAAAAAAAAAAAAAAAAAAAAAAAAAAAAAAAAAAAAAAAAAAAAAAAAAAAAATAGTTTATGGAAATGTAAAACAAAGATAATCTAAAAAGAAAGATTTAAAGTGAAGTAAAGAACTGAATGACTTATAAATATAAAAAAAAAAACCATAGAAATCAGCCTAATACTAACTGGAAACTAGTCAGTTGCCCTTTAAAATGTTTTAGTGAAAGATTACTACCACAAGAACTTTAAACAGTTATTCCCACCTCTTAATTTTCCCAATAGGAGGGAGTGTAAATAATTATTATTTTCATATCACATTCTACTTCCTCATTTTCTACTGAATATAGGCTTTCAGAATCAAAATAAGTCTTATATTATTAAAGTAATTTTTTTAAGCTGTCTTTGATTATATTTTTGTTTTATTAAAACTTTTAATGCTTAATAATATAAATATGCTACGAAATCAGTGGATTTTTTCTTGAATTATAAGTTACAAAATCTTCAATTCATGTACACTTCTTCTTGTTTTTTTTTTATTTAGAAATTTCTTTACAATTAATTTTCCCATTTATGACAGTATTTAAGAAATTTGCATTTTCTTTAATTTATTTTATACTATAAAACAAACCAATTAGAATTATGTCAGTTAAGAATGCAACTGATCAGTGATTGTAGGTGATACATTACATAAATAGTTAAATATAAGTTCAACAGTTAATAACTTCATTAATACTAGATGATGTGTGTTGTTTTTATTTCAGAACATGAATCTTATTATAATAAACAAAATATACTTTTAGTAACAAAATTTATCAGATGTAATACAAAAATTAAAATGCACCATAGGTTTCAAAAACCTGATGGAAGTGAAAATTATTCACAAGATTACAAAACAAATCCATATCAATATAAATACTTAACAGATAATAATGGTTATATGTTTAGAAAAAAATTTGATACGAATTTAAATAAGACTGAAAATTCAAAAAACATTATTGTTGATAATTCTGATTTAAATAAAATACAAAGTAATGATTCAAAATTGATATCAAGTTCTGAAAATGATAACAGTCTTGATGTGGTATATAATTTTGAGTTGTGTAAAAAAGAATCAAGCCAAAATAATTGTATTGAAACGTATTTTACAGAAAATGATTTATATGAACGTAAATTATTTTATGAAAAGAGAAATAAAATTACAAAGACCAATAAATCAACCACAAATTCTAATGTAATGGTTAGAGAAAATTTAGGTAATAAAATCTCAAAATCTGGTAACTTACCAAAAAAGAAAAAAAATTTATATCAATCTTCAGATACAGAAACTAAGCTTCAACAATTGTTTAAATCTACTGGTACTGATTTTATAGCTATCAATCATGAAGACATATTTTGTGATTTAGACAAATATTGCAAACGAAAAGTAAGCAGTAAACAAATTATAAGCAGTCAAGAGAAATTTTCATTTAGATCACCACATTATTCACAGTTTTATTGTCTCGATCCAGTACAAATAGAAAAAGAGTATACAAATGAACATACAAGGATAAGTTTTTCTACACTAAGTAGGTCTAGAAGTTTTACTTCATATAAGAGTACTAGCAGTAGTAGAGAGACACGATTTATAAAAAAAAAAAAGTCTCGAAATGTGTTGCATGATTTATCAACAAGTAATAGTTATGTGATAAATGATTTTATACCACACAAACGTAACAAGTTATTTCAATCAAAAATTGATAAACAGAATCTTAGTAGTAACAAATTGAACTTGGAATCACACTCTAGTTCATCTAATAAGTACGGTACACAAACTTCATACAATATTCATGAACATTTACAAACATGTAATTATAATAGAATTAATATAAAATCAAATATTGATTTCGATAATGATATTAATAAAAATAATGATAAAAAACTGAAAAATTATAAACTCTATAAAACAAACTACAATAATATGGGTAATAATGAATGTAATAATCTACTTCAAGGAAAAAATTCAATTTTACAACCAATTTCTATCTCAAATCCAAACACTAAATGTATGAATAAAACAGACAGAGCATATTGTAAAAGTTCATTCAAAAAATCATACTATAATAAAACTTCAAAAAAAAATTTACATGAAAAAAATATTTACTTAAATAAATATAAAAAAAATAGTTTTCAAAAAGTATATAATATAACTGTTACTGACAATGATTTAATGGGTAGTAATGACATTTTTATATCAAGTGGTAAAAGTCAGATATTAAATAAAGAAAATTCCCTAAACTCCACACATTTCAAATGTAGTAATAATGAAGAGTTTTCTAATTTTAATAATATTAGTTTGTATTCTGGCCATAATTTGATAAAGACTCCTTTAAGACATTACAATAAAGCACAATTTAATGAATTCAGTGAGAGTAGTGCCAGTAATGTGGATCATTTAGTAACAATAAACTGTAAAACAAAAGATCCTCTCTATAGAAAGAAAAAATTTACCTTTGAAAAACATAAATCACAAGGTAAATTTAATTTCAATTTTAATAACAGTTATATTAAACATGACGCAACTGAAAACAATAATGAATTACTGGATACTGAAAATGATAATAAAATTATGCTCAAATTATCAATACCTCATATTTATCTAATTGAAGATTCAAGTTCTAAAAATGTAAAAGAAGATGTTAAATATCTAAAAAAAGATAGATCAAAAGTTATGTTGGAAAGGACATTTATAAACAATCAAAATATATCGTTAAAGCAACTCACATTAAGTAATGAAATTAAAAGTTTTAGACATGAAAAATCAAAAAATTTACGATCTTTCATTAATAAAAGTGATCCTAATAGAATCATAAGTTTAGAAGTTATATTTCCACCGAAATCTATACGTGATAATTTAAACATTAATAAAATATCATTTGATAATTTTTCATCATCACAAAATACTAGTAAATTGAGATTTACACAATCAGAAGAAACATGCAGAAGTGTAAGAGATTCAATTAATAATAACAATAAAACTAACAATAAAGATGATATAGGTTGTATGAAAAATAATGTAAAATTTTCTAAGAGTTCTATATGTTTCCATTCTACAAAAGAAAACCAAAAGTTTTTTGAACAGTTTGTGAAAGGTCAACCATTTAGGGAGGAGGTTGAAAAAATTATAGCAAAATATTTAAAAGAACATCTATTGTTTAGCAGTATAAAAAATGATAAATATGATGTCCTTGTATTTCCAAAGGATAGTAGAGAACCATTTAAACTAAATAACAAATCAGAAAAGACTGGTAAATGTAAACTGATAACTTGCTGCACAAAAAAAGAACATAGAAAAAGAAAAATATACTCATATACAGTACATAAAAAATTCTGCAGCTGTAAATCATTAAAGAAGAAAAAATCAAACAAAATTAATTATCATTTAAAATATAAAAATGGTAACAAGAAAGCTGATCACAAATCTGTAAATGAATCAAGAAATCTCAAAAGTAGAAATCATATACGAAAAATACAGTCTGTACCTTTAATTAAAAGAAATTGCCTAAAACATTATAAATCAAATGTAACAGATAATGTGACAAGTAAGAAATCAAAATTTTTGTTTGATTTAAAAGACAGTGATAGAGAAAAAGTTAATTTAGAATATATGAATGATAAAATAAAAAATGAAAAAAAATGGAGACCACATAAATTAAAGGAACGAAATTATAAAAATGAAAATTCTGAAATATTTCTTGAATTAGATAAATTTAAAAAACTTCTAACAAAAGTTGAAAAGAAGCAAGAGTCAATATTTCATATACTAAATAATGATCCTTGTGGATTGCTATTTCAGTTTTCTGAATCTGATTATGAATAATAAAATTCTTTTTAAAACAATTTTTTTTTGTCAGTGTGTTTTTGTGTTTGTTATTTAATTTTAATGTAAAAGTATTATTCTTCTGTTGTTAAAAAAAAAAAAAAATTGTTTATGTATCAATGAAAAACCAAAATGTTTTTAATTTCATAATGCTAAATTTGCTTTTATATATATTCATTTTATAATATACATAATCTAATATTAATATTTTTACTAACTTACAGAATTGTATTAACTAACAATAATGCACAATATTTTTTGTATTTGTATGTTATTTGTTTCAATTATTTTTGTACTTAATAAAGTTGGTTTGAAAAAAAAGTTTTTTTTGACACAATAACTAATCTTTAATTTCTAAATATATATCTTCCTAATTCAGGAAATCCTGAGCACTCATTACTTGACAAACAATGGCAGATTTACGTAGAAGCAATTGCTTGGGGCCCCACTTGGATAAGGGCCCCCGATACTGGAGTTGTTTTTTCATTAACATTTCAATTTTAAAGTTCCTTAAGAAATTTTAATTAAATTGTAAATATCTATGTGTGTAATGTGTAAATATATATATTAATGAAATTAAAATTGTCTTCATTTTATATTTTTGAGAAAAAAAATATGGAGGGGCCCGAAAAATGTGAGTTGCTTGGGGCCCCTTCAGAGGGAAATCCAGCACTGTTGACAAATGAGAAATAGCAGTATTAGTCTGCAAAATTGGCTATAAAAGCACCTGAAAACAATATGATGTTACTTTTTAAAACATTTTTTAAAAACAGTTTTAAAATGTTTGTTCTTGTTGTTAAGGTTAATTTTATCTTCATTTTCAATATAATTTTAATTTTCAGCAAGCTTTTATAGTTAGTTAATATCATTTTAGATGGTATTTCTCTTTTTATTACTACATTTGAATGTTTTGTTTAATTTCAAAATTAAATTAAAACTACTTGTTATTTTTGAAGGTCTATTTTATAAAATAAAAATAAGAAAATGTTTTTGTTTTCCTTTATATTTGATACAGGTGTAAAAATCCTTTGTAGTAAAGTTACATATTAGTTAGTTGGGTCTAAAAATCTGAGTTTGTATTGCTGAGACTGAAACAAATGGCAAGTATGTATGTGTAAAAAAAAAAAAATTGTATAAATAATAATTTGCTTTTTGCACACCACTTGGACCTATTACGCTATTTCTATATGAATCCATTGTTAAAGTATGTTAAGTATAATAAACTGATACAACTTGGTATGATAAACATTAACTTTGATAGTTGAGACCAAACGAACCGATTTGAGCTCTGAATATCCACCCTTTTAAATTTTTCTTTCAGTTAAGTATCTATTAAATCAAAATCACTTAATGTTGGCTTAAGTTCTTGTATAATAATGATAAAAAGAATGGAAGTAATAATTGTGGTCATACTTTTAAAGTTGTCTAGTTGTAATATACAATATTTTTGTAACACTAGGTGTCTATATACTAGGGAAAACTGAAATGTGGCATCATTTAGTAAAACAATAAACAAAATCATTTTTTATTAAACATATTATTAACCAGTTATTTAATAAATATTTATTTATAGGACCAGCAAACAAGCAGACTATGATAGAAATTGTAGAGTGGTAGTGCTATCAGCTTAATGCAGGGCATCTTCAGCCATATATACTCATAATTGAAGTTAAAATAAATTAAATTAAGTTATAAAATAATAGGAGCTTATAGCATTCATCTCGCTTTAAAATGAAATTTTTATGGAAGACATTACATTCTTTTTATTGTAGATAGCACGAGACAATTCTATTTTCTTTTATTTTGGTTCAAATTTCAAACAGTTCATGGCCATCAAATACTCTCTGATGATTCATAAGATTGCAGTGACTAATCTATATGTCTGGAAACATAACATTTTGCCCATTGAATATTGTCTGTTCTATTTGTTATTATATTCTATAATTGATTTATTATATAGCGTTCCTGAAATCTATAGACTATTAAATTACATCAATAATTGTAACTTATTTTTTATATGTGCATCATAGAGTTCTCATAAAAAAAAGTAAAATGTTTTATTTGTTAAATCAATATTTATTACAATCCTAGTCATTACACTTATTTAAAATTTGCTATTATTAGAATATTTATCTTTTTTTAAAATTTTGTAACAGGATTTACAGGTTTGTTTGCCACTTTTTACGATTATTTATTAAATACATTGAATAACTTTTCAGTATTATTATAGAATTTAAAAATGTATTGGTAATTATTTATTTATTCTATTTTTCGGAAGACCTGAAGATGTTGTATTATATTTTTTCTGTATCTGTTTATAATTCAAATTGAAGCTTTCATGGTTTTTAAGCTTAATCTTTATTAAAACTTGATATAACTGACTGAATCTTTGCAAAGTCAAATGTTTTACTAGGCAATATAATATTTTTTATTGAATAGAATGATAAAATCTGATGATAAAATGTTATGGTCCATACAGTCTTTCAAAGTTAATTAGCAGCACCTTCTTCACTGAATTTACCGGTAGCATTATAAGATCATTGCAATCACTAAAGTTTATTTTGTATACTCCTGAATTATTGAGTTGTCAGTTTGTTTTTGTTAATATTGTGGTGCATGATATTGTGTTTTTAATGTTACTAAGAAGGTAACTGTGAAAGAAGCTGCAAAAGACACTTTGGAATAACAATTTACAATATTTTTAAATTATAGCATTTTAAATTGAATATATATATTTTTAATTGGTTTAAATTAATGGTTTAATGGTTTAATTGGTTATTTTTAAATTGGTTTAAAAGCTAATAAATTTTGTCTACTCAACATATCCTAGCCATCTAAAAATCACAGATGAATTCCATATTGTAAAATAAAAAATAAATAAACTTATAATACATGAAAGTATAACCAAAACAAATTTGAAAAAAAAAACTTGTTCATAGATTAATAAACATTTTGTTACTACATCATAGATTTTAGGAGAAAAACAAAGTAAAACAAATTATAACCATACAGAACATACTTTATAACAAATATAAAGGCCTAGAAAAAAATAAACTGAACCATTCCAACTAGACAAAATACTGAATGGGAAAAAACAGAAGAATGAGTAACTTTTATCATTGAGTACGAGGATCACATAAAAGTAATCCATAGCAGAACATAGTTATCATTTATAAATACCTTATTGAAACAAACAAAACAATATTAACAAAAATTTAGGTTGTATGTAAATAAGATGGTAAACTGCCTCTTTTATAACTGCTATTTTTTATTACCTTGTAGTTCCAGTACCATCTGGATCATCTCTGGGAGTAGTATCCGAGAAATAAACGTATGTGAAATAAAGATAGAGTGCTGATGGCTAAAACTGTATGTACATAATTAGCTAAGTAAATGGTGGCCATATCTAATGAATGCATTAAACATAACTGTTTATTAACAACAGAAGTTAGTGTATTCACAACCATAATTCATATATATGCATAACAGATTTGAACATTAATATGTTTTCACTAAAATAAGGATATAATGTTTGTGTATAAAATACACTCATTAATGTTTATTAAAAATATTAACCTGACTAGTTTAAAATTTATCAGTGTTTAAAATTTTACCTGTTATCATAGATCAATTATTATCTGTTGTGCTAGAGATATGAAAATTTATGCAGTAAAAACAAACCAATTTAGTTTTTATTTATACATAACATATGCTTCAGTAAGTATATTTTAGTTATTTATGCCAAGGATTAAAAAAAATGTTTTTTACAAGTATTAATTGTGGTTTTGGTTAATATTGTTAACTCTTATTATCTGAATTTGGTGATTTAATAATTGTTGAAATACATTTATTATTGCTAGATTCAGAACAGTGGTGTATAGTGTATGATAAATTAACATACACTTTGTATATGAAGTGAATAAGTTTTCTGTATGTGTGTAGAGTTTTTCTTTTGTCTTCATTAATGAGATGATTATATAGGGGCTGAGATGAATCAGGACCTCAAATTCATCAAAATTAAGGTTATATCCTGTCCTACAAGTTGTACTGTTATTATCTTTACCACAGAGACTGGGTGTATAATTATATCATTACTCTCAGAGAAAATTTCTGGGTATTTTCAATGAGAATTTATTATTAAGACATGTAATGTTAATTTTATAAACAAATTGGCACAATATAGAATTGAATACCTTTTGAAGTATATTTCAAACATGTTCTTTACCAACTCAAAAAAACTACACAGTTATACAAGTTAACTAGCCTTTGACGTGCTCTAGCATGTCAAAAGCTAGTGAATATTAGGTCTAAAGCCTTTGATACTTCAGGGCTCAGACCAGCTTTACCTAAATTCATTTAAGCATTTGCTTATAAAACTTTCCCATACAAAAATAACCATTCAGTTCAAAATATACTTCACAAATATGCCTCATGCCTCTTTCATACAACTGATATAAATAAAGTTAGACTTTTCCAAATAAATTTTTTCTCAACATTAAACTATACCCTCATGGCCAAAAGTAATTTCATCATGATTGATACCTTCATACTACAAAAAAATCAACCCCAAAAACTGACTACAGCTCTGAGATCTCAACTCTTGACAACATCATCAGGAACTTTACTATAAGGTGGATATATAACATTTATTTTCCAGGCTGTTATAGTATACAAATAGAGGAAACGTTAATTTATTGGTATAAAAATTTAGTGCCTTCCTGAATTTTTGTATTTCTTGATTTTTGAGGTCTTAAAAGAATATAAAATATTGGTTGCAAAATACTATAAGTTATCATGGATGTGCATGTTGGTATTTATTTTGTTTTAGATCAGTAATGATTTAATTCACAACTACAAAAATTTATGTTCTAGCCGTATTTATTTGTACTTTTTGAATAAATTAAAAAAAAAAAATATTATGGTTGTAGGTAGTAATTATGGGAGTGTTTAATCTTGAAGAGGGTTAGATTAAAAGCAAATTTTACTGTGAAAATTTGTAGTTTATAATAAATCAGAAATAATATTAATAATAGCAACATACAATGTTTAAAAAACATAATGTATACATTTTTCTTATGATCGTTTTGTTTTAATCTTTACTAGAGATTTAGGGTTCAGCCTGCCTGAACCTGCTGATTAGTCCACTGAACATGTGATCTTTCATCCACTCTTGATGTTGCACACAACAATTCCAGTGTTTTAACAATAATTATGTATCAGATAACCAGTCAGGTAGTTCTGTCTCTTGGACTCTTAATGCGTACAAATCTGCATGTTTATAAGAATATTTTGTATTTTACAGATATTCATTAAAAAAAAAAAAAGAGTTAGTAATTTTACTTAATTATATTTCTGTTACATGGTTACAAAATACAAATGTGAGCATGTACAAGAAATAAACTAATGCAGTATGATTCTTTATTGAGAGAGAGACTTCATTCTTATATTTTTTACTCCAACTATAAACCTGACATTTATCTCAAAAAGAGAGTTGTACTGTTCATATTGCATGACATCATGCTTTTCTAGAATATCTTTTATTCTCCAAATAAAAGAAGAAAAATAGCCAAAAAGAAACTTGAAACCATAGTAAAAATACCTTGTAATATATTATATAATATAGTAAAAATACCATATACCTTCTCGACTATTCAGTGGTTCTGTGTCCCTGGAAACAATGTTTGTGAATATTTATTTCATGCTGCCTAAACCTTTTACAAGCAGTCAGTTAAAATCAGTAATTTTGTTTTATACTTTCAGTTTTTAAAATTCAGATTATATTAAAATAAAAATTTAATTATCAAGATATAGTTTTTTTATGTGCTTACGCACTTTCTGCAGGGTCTTTGCAGGATGTTTATAGGGCTTGAAGGCAGGACACTAGCCGTCCTGACCTAGCAAAGCTAAGTGGGCCACTGGACACAGCTCTCAGCAGCCATGAAACAGTGTTGCTTCCACCCCCTACCGACTAAACCTCCCTCACCACTTCCCAGGGGCAGCTGGAATCACCTCTCGGCATCACATCAGCCAGCCCTAGGAGTCATGGCAGCAGATTAACCTACCGTTGCCCTTCTTGCTTGGGCTCCTACAGCAGAGTCCCCCTTCGGGGTTCTCTAGGGATCGATCGTTAGAGCGTGACGACTCCCCACTTGTGGGAAGCCGACAAGTTCCTCCACCTAGAGACTGCCCGTCCCACCCTACTAGCCTGACCTAAAGGGGCGTCATGCGCATTTAGGAATGCACAAGTACCCCTTCCCCATCTGCAGCCCATCTGGCGCCCTCTCATACTTTAGTGGGGCCAGATGCGTCATCAGAAGTACCGCGATCCAGAACACTCTTCTGTGTGTTCCAGACCGTGGCATCCTCAGCAACCGGGCTGCCTCCTGTTCCGCGTCACCACGTTTCGTCCCGTTTTTTTTTTTTATCGAGATATAAGTTAGTAAGATTAAATCTTACTGTGAGATTTATTGTCCTAAATCAACATTCTTCAGGTATTTTCACTGGAAGAACTGAGTGTTTAGTTGTTAAATATTGTCCTGATGTTTATATTAAATTTTGAAGGTTTGTTGTTCATGATGAAATATGTGTATAAAATAAAACGGGTTTGTTGATGTATAATATTCTTTATGTGTTTTTATATTTTGGGATGTGGTATTTTATTACTCCAGTTAGGCTGAAAGCAAGATTTGGCTATTTTCTCCAGCTCCAATTCATCATATCTGAGACAGAGTTAGCAATTTAATTGTAACAACTAAAATAGAATAGTAACAGATGAAAAGTGACCTTTAATCTTACAGTATCAAAAAATATTTGTCTTAATTACTGATCAGCAGTATGCTTTAAAATATGAAGATAGAATATACCACTCTCATTAACATAAAATATCAAACCATAAATATATACTATACAGCACAACTTACTTTTTTAAACTCTAATTCTTTTTTTTTTTTATATTTTTTATAGAAAAAAAGAATAAAATTATATGATGTGTAATCTGGTAATTTTAGTAAAGAGTAGAATGGGTAAAATGTAAAGATGAAAGGGTGTGGAGAAGACAAAATGAACAACTTGAGGGTCAGCAAACAATTTTTAGTCCAGCTGTTGCCCACTGAACCCACCCTACTCCCTCCACAGTCCTGAGTAAGAGTTACCCCCTTAGCGTTCTATACTACCATCATTGCCATCACATCATTGCAGCAGACTACCCTTCACCTTATCACCCTATCACCATCCCTTTTTCGTTGTTTCCTTTCCATCTATCTACACACAACATGTGTTGACATGGAATAAGTGAAATTTGAGTTGACGGTAACATTTATTAATTTCTATCCTGAGTGAGTTTCATTTTATACTGTTTGTTGTTATTTTTCAACAACCACTGCAGTACATGGTATAAAACTCATCCATCTATGACACTGTATAATGTTTTTTATTATAACTTTGTTCTTAAAAAAAGATAAACCAATATAATCTTAAAAATGTTTAAATGCTTTGTTTATTGTATTTCTGTTTTTTTATAATCAAGATAACACTTCTCCTGTTTGGTAGAGTATAGAGTAGTAGAGTATAGGTAATGTATAAAAGACATTTTCTTCTTTTTTTTTTTGATGAAAAGGCATACATAACTGGGTTGCTAAATGTCATTTGTCCTGCCTTATAACTTATATACAAACATTTGAAATAGAAAGCTTTCTATGAGATTAATGTAGGTCAATTTATAGCAAATTCCTGAACAGAATAAGCTGTCTCTTTAGTATTAAATTAGCATGTATATATGCAACGGAAAATTCATCTCTGTCCAAAAACCAATAGGAAATTTTACCACTCATTAAATGAAGTATGATCTGATATGTGATGCTGTTATCTCAAATCTGGTTACCTGCACTGCTTATTTATCCATAATTACTAACCTATGTTATTTTTATGGATATAAATTTTTTATTTTCTGCTATTTCTCTCCTGTAGCATGGTCACAACTCCGCTTCCACCTTTTTTCCTCAGTCATTTGTGGTAGAAGAGCGATGAAGATAAGGTGTTATAACTATATATATTTTCATCAGTTGAATATCAAAAGACCTGTGCTATGTAATTTTTATGCATGGTCATTATTATCTCTAATTATGCATATGTGTATTATCTCTATTTAATATTTATGAAAGGTTAGTATTAATGTTTAATATGTATTTTAATTATTTTCTTTTGAATATTAAAGATAAATTGTGATAATATGGTTTTGTTTTCTAGATTATTTTATATTTATTTGTTCAGAATTAAGATGGAGAGAATCAAAGATGATATTATTTGTATTCTCCAAATAAATGAGCTTGGTAGGGATATGAAGATTAAAATTGCTTAGAAGAAGAAGAAAAAATGGATGACACTGATGCCAACAACGATTATGTCCCTGACTCTGAGGAGCTAGGAGAAGATCCAGAAGAAAATATCATAAAAGAAATAAGAAGAGCAAAT
>JAAAKQ030143397.1:2771-13169 GCA_010016005.3 Zanna intricata
CTAATAATTAATTGTTACAAGTTAAATTATTCATCAGAACTGCCTTTCATCAGTTATGTACCATGTAGGCTACATAGCTGTCATCCAAAATTCTAAAATTTAGCACTGTACAAGCGTAATACACTATTTTCAGACTTAATAATTTGGTTTTAGTGAAAGTGGGTTGAAAACAAAATTAGATCGACTTAAGACTAAACTAAGTTAGGTTAAACTTAAAGTATGGGTTTTGGTAAATATGCAATATATATTATTAAGTAAATAATGTAATAGATTTAATAATACTTAACTAAGAAACGCCATTCACAATCACTTATCAATGGCTACCAGTCAGAATCATCTCTAAGCATCAGGGTCTTTAGATTAAACTTATTAAATAAGTTAACTCTGCAACACATGCACATATTTTAGTCATGTCAAACATGTATTAATGTGCACATAGAACTTCATGTTTTTAGCATCTCAATGAAGGGTTTACATTTTTTCCTTCACTAGTGAATCCTGGTAGGTAGATCATTATAAGATACATTTTTTATCAAACATTTCTGCATATGTTTTGCAGAGAAGTTACTTCTTTTTAAACACTGGCTATTTACTAAAATAAATATTTGTGCTTTATTAGTTGGTATCTATTAATGATAATTTCTTCTGTACACAATCCTCAAAATTAGATTTTTTTGAGGACAATTAATTCTGAATTATGAAAATCAATCAGATTATCTTCTAAGATAATAATTTCTAAATCACTAGGTTTTCTTGATCCACAGGCATTTCACATAATAGCTATCATGAATCCTAAGATAATAAATATCGAACAAATCTTCATTACTGATGACTTAATCTATGAAGTAAGGAAACTTATCAACTCACACAATCAAGGTAGCCTACAGTAATCTTTTACAGCAGGATAACTCAATGGCAAATGAAGTATAATTATCTTCAAAAAGAATATGTTAAATTCAGAAAAAATTAAGTTTTATCTTTAAAAGAATTATAATTAATAAATTAAACAATTGAAAATATCAATTGTCTGAAAATTCTTAAGGAAAAAATATATAAGAGGAAACTGATTTGGTATAGAATTCAAGAAATTACACATTCTTCAGAAATTTAAAAATGTAGTTATAATAACAAAATTGAACCTTCTCTAAAACAATGAAACAAACAAATAATTAATAGCTTTTAATTACTTCAAAAACGCACAATAAAAGATCGAACATTAATATTATTACACTGCACGGAAACAAAACGCTAACGAATTATTTTACTGGAACAAATACAAAAGTTAGCACTGACAAGTAAACAAATACGTAATGAATCGGAAAGGGCGACCGAAAAGATAACAGTTTAGGAATGCGATTCAAAATTTCCACCTATGTGACAAAAATATCAGCGATTTTCCTACGTTTCCAACATCAAAATTATCACCATCAAAGACGTTGCTGTTTGACAATGTTCCACTAGGAGAACTAAAGTACAAAGACATACGACAACCAGGAAACTCATCCCAACAGCTAGATTTTCGTAAAATTAGCAAAACATTTTCAAGGAAATATATTCTAAATAATTAAATAAATAGTCTTAATAAATACCTGACGAAGTGATAGGTTAAATTCCCATAAGTACTCAACCCACATAAATAATAGTATACTGTAAAATATAAAATCTTCGAACGTCATTTTACTTAATTACACAAGTAGTGAGAATCCCTGAAAAAAATAAAGACAGTTCTTCGAAAACTGATATCGAGTAAAATATATATCAAACTCATGAATCAACCTCACGGCACAACACAATTTCCGGCACCGTTCTCTAAACACTGTTACACGATACAAGTAGGCTACAAGCTACGCTGAAGTGAGAATCGTTGATTTGAACGATCTCCTTCCTACATTTATTTCTTTTCCCGCTATAAGTTCCTAACATGACTTCTGGCCCTTTACTCAATGAGCCAAGTCGAAGCTCAATCTGGTGATGTTTTACCAGATATTATTAATTATCATTCTTAACTTTAAAATTAAAATAAAATATAAAATTGAAAAACGAGTGAATGAGTCGCTGTTCTAACTAACACTTTATAATTGATTGTTATAATTGCAATGTAAAATTGAATTTCACAAATTCAATAAATGTAATTTAAGAAGTCACATCTATTTTTATTTGGGAAAAATTATTCTCAATAAATAGACATGTGTTATTGAGTGTTTAAGGGAACTTCATTGTACATAGGTAGATTTATGACAATGCTCTTTCGGGAATTTCATAGCCAATTCTACTTACGAAAATAGAAAAATTTCATTTAAAAGTATTCCCTAAAATGCTTCCGTTTGCGAGTTACTGCTAGTGAAAGATTTTGCTCAGAATTCAGCTACCCTGGTGAAATAAGATCGTACTTAAGTTTTTATCACGCTAATTTAGGAGCAGAATTATTGATTCCAAATGGCGTTTGACCTGAAAAATCTAATGAAATAGGTCCCAGAACTGTATCTACAGTAGTTTTTGAGAAATCTGGGGCGAAACCAATAAATTAAGAAAAAACTTGTGTTTTTTTTATATGTTTGACATACAATAACTTTGTTAAATGATTAATAAACACATAAAACTTTAAACCCTCAGAATACCAGCCTTTTTTTGTTACAATTATTACCAAGGAGGATTTCTGTCTGCAGCAGTCAGGCTTTATTGGTACCAACTAATCAGATATAAACTACCCTTATTAAAATACTAATATAATAAAATTAATACAATTTAATCTACATTTTACTATGCAATACCTTTTTTGGGCTTATACAATTACAGTTTTAATTTTCCTAAGAGAAAAATTGTTTCTTTATGAATTTGCTTTAAAAATCCATGTTTCTAAACTGAAATACAATCATCAGAGTCAATTGAAAGAATACACTAAGAGCAGTTTACTACAGTCTGAATGCTTGATCAGATATTTTTGTTTGGAAGAACAATATTGAAATTGTTTGCTCACTATTAGCCTTTGTTTTTTTTTTTAACTGCTTTGACCACTACTCCTGGCCAGTTTCTCCCTCACCATCTTTACTTGATAAATTCTTTTGTTCAAAATTGATTCCTTATCAACAATTATGTATTTATATAACCATTGGTACTTCTTTCTTCAATATACAACATGAGATACAATTCAACATCCAAAAGAAATAACTTCCTCCTGCTCTACATATGCTCTAATCATAATTAAATTTCTTTTTGGTTTTTCTTTTGTAATATAAGATGCCAAAGTACCTGCTGGCTTTTTTGTAGATGGATTGTTAATTGAAAACACAGACAAGTAGAGATCCCAGTTAGTTGTAGTTCTCAGAAGATGGTAAACTTATCATTTATTTTTCATTCATTGTGAGTGTTTCTATTGACAAATTGTATATTTTTGTTTGTAGAAACATCAACCATTCACAGGAGACCTCCATGGAAATACATATTTTACCTCCAAAAAAAAAGATCTAATGAAAGAGCTATTTCCTCTGTTTAAAAGTCAGTCAATAATTTTTAAAAAGTGTCATATTATGCTCTTTAATTAAGATTATTTTTTGAAAAAGGGGATGATGTTTATTTTTTTAGTTTTTGCCTCTTGACACAATGTTAACAATTTTTTCAAAATTGTTATTCAGTTAATAAGACAAAGCAGTAATTATATAACAAGTATTTGCCTATTATTCCTTTTTATATTATGTTGCAGTTTAAAGTTATCGTGTATAATTTATTTTGTAATATGTACTTTGTGTGTGTATATATATAATTTGTGTAGAATGATAAGGAAAAATTCATCTCCAAATTGATTGATAACAAGTTTTATTTTTGGTAGTTTTTCATTAATTGATACAAACTTCAAAAATTCATAATTAGACTTTTAATATTTATGTTAAAATCAATAACTATTGAGTCTTCTCTCCCTCAAGCAGTTATAAACATTAAATACATCTATTCATTGATCCCAAAAAAAAACTGTAGATATTTAATTTGTTTTCAACAAAAAAAAAAGTTATTTTAATTATATAAATTAAATTATTTTTAAATATTTAAACATTTTTTCTTTAATATCTGAAATACAAAGTGTACTTCATCATTACTAAAATGAGTTCAAAATCAGTGCCTTCTCTTTTTACACTTTGCAGTGCATAATTTGATTCTGAATTCTACACTGAACCATTATATATAATCTGAGATCTATCTGTATCTCCTGAACTCTCACTCATTCACTCTCTCTCTCTATTTCTATATGTATATATATATGTTTGTGTGTATGTTATTTGTTTTATAATTCTTAAAAAAGGTCATTACTTAAGACTATTACTTATTACTTAGTTGAGCACCATTGCTTCATACTCAATATAAAATTTGAAAAACCTTATTCCTCTTTCATTTCTCTGACCTCTCTCTTTTTATGTTGAGCCTTCGGAACCATTGCAATATCTTATGGTGAATGTACAATGAATGCAAATGAAGTGTAGTCTTGAACAGTCTCAGGTCAACCATTCTGAGATGTGTGGTTAATTGAAACCCAACCACCAGAGAACATCAGTATACACAATCTAGGTATTCAATTCTGAATAAAAGTAACTATCTTTATTAGGATTTGAACTTTAGAACTCTTGACTTCAAAATCAGCTGATTTGTGATGACAGTTTAACCACTAGACCAACCTGGTGGGTTTCATTTTTTTGCCTAAACTTTCATATTATTTTCTTTTTTTCAACCTTTTCTATGGCATTCCAATATTATTATCCTACGGCAAATTTTCTTACTGTTCCGTCTCTTTTCTCATTAATCATCTTCTTTTATGTCTGATTAGATCATCTGTTTCTTCATACATCTTTCCTATGTCTTCATTTTCTGTTGAGAAGTTGATGTATAAATCTGTTCTATGTAGTTTAACTAAGTTTTAATTTACAGTACAGCTTGCTTGCAGTAAGCTATAAGGTTAAGTTTAAAATTTATCTGACAAAAATAATTCTCTTGCTGGATTGTTTGTAACAATATACTCTTCAGTATGGTGCAGTACTAAGCTAGTCAAGGTTAAGCAAAACGAGCATAGGTGAAGTTTGGTTATATTATATTTATAATAATAAGCTTACAACTATAACATGAGCCAGATTAATTTATTCTTAAATTAGTCCATTTATTGATTCTTTTTTGTATTTATTTTCTTATTTCAATATAGTGTTTCAGTGGCACCATCTAAGAAGTAACTAACTACACAGGTTCATTCTTACTACATTAATGCAATGATTTTTTTTAACATAGTTTTTTAAGAGCTAGAATGTTACATAATAACAGTTTGATATATAACAAAGATATAACCATAAGTACACATAGTTATAGAATAAACATAAAATGAAGATAAACAATTTTAATGTAATATACAAATATATTAATAACAGCATTAAGTAGTAAATATATTTATAAGGAAATTCTCTTTGTATTCTAAATTATGTAATTGAAATTTGACTTCATTAGCGAAATTTCCCATCTGACTTAAAAAAAGGCTCCAAAAATAAAAAAGGTTTCAATCTTCTTCAATTCTTTAAGTTTTCCACTTTTGAAACAGGCGCCAAATTAATCTTTTTATACATTGTTCATAGTTACTTGTTTTTAATTAGATGCAATCTGCTGAAAGACGAAATCTAAATAAGTATTGAAAAATTGGTTAGGTTTTCGTTGCTTATGTTTAAGTTTATTTATTTTTTTTTAAAAAACGTCTTTTATTAACATTTTTACGAAATTCACTGATTGACTCGAATAACCTTCACGAACATCTGTTCTAGTGTAATTTTGTTTTATGCTTGCCATGCGCAATACTTAGCCAATTTGTTCGGGTTGAGATACGAACGTTATGGTAACTTGTGGTGAAACAGCTGATTCGAATTTAAAAATATAGTTTCAAGTGTTGCGTAACATTACATTTAATAAGTTTGAAGTGCTAAATTAAATTATATTTAATAATGGCTCTTTTAAGGGCTGTTGCAAGAAATGCTACTGAAAATCTGTTAACAAAACGTTCCGTTAGTGTTCCGGTTTTATTTTATCATGAGAATGTAAGTTATTTTATTTTTTTAAATTGATTGGCACTTAAGATCCTTTTTCTGAGTGTCATTAAGTTACAGTGTAATTTTTTTTTTTGTATTTGCTGTCATCTTGTTTTTAGAAAGTAATGATTTTTCTAGTGAGTATATTTGAAGGTTAATTTAATATTCTTCGTGATATTTAATATATTTGTAAATGATTGTTATAATATAATTTCTTTTTTTTCATATCCCAGTGTGCTTTAATAATTAAAGCTAATGAATTGTACATGGTATCCGATTTAAAAATATAATTATGTACTGGTTTTTGGATAGAAGACTGACATGAGTATAATTATAGTTAATTTTAAGTTTTTTTTATATTTAACTAATATGATGCCCAATTAACACAAACATTAATATAATCAATTATCTTTAATAACTGATGGGCAATAAGAGCAGAGACCTTAAAAATTGTATATATAATATAAATTGCATATATATGCAACCAGATTTTTCATTTGGCAGATAACTAAAAGGGATGTTGTTTACTATCATAGAAATTTTATCTGTCATGCAGTGGATTGTATTGATTTTTGGAAAATAAAACTGTAAAATGATACGAGGAGCGAAAAACGATTTTTGAAAAGTATTTTAAAAAGATGTGACTAAATGAAATTAAGAAGTTTATAATTTTCAACAATAATTTACTCAAAGAATAAAGTAAGACAACTTATATTAATAATTATTTCACCAGTGACAATATTTCAAATAAAAAAATTCTCTTCATCTTGGTGGCAAAATTTGTGAATTATTGGTTGAATATCTCCATTTCTTTATCCAAATAAAGGAGGATTATCTTGATGTGTTGACGATTACATGTTTTATATTCATAAATTATCTAAATTGAATGAAGAGCCTTTTTAGCTTCAACATACTGCCCTGACTTTGTAAGATATAAGTTGCAGGTAGAAAATATCCTGTTAATTGGGGACTCACAAAATGAATTAAACATACCTTTTCTTATAATGAAATAAGGTATGCCCTTAATAATTCTTGAATACTTCTCCTGGAAATGATAATATCAGACTCAGTATGTTGTCTTATCATAAGATATTGTATGCATGATAGTGCACCATGACATCTTTTGTGTATTTATAATAAAATTTTCTTTGACTAAGTGTTTCCAGATTCTTAGTCAGAGGCACTGGTTTTCCCCATGCTGAATGGTAAAGATAAATCATGCCCCACAAGTCTCCCTGATCAGTATCCTGTGCAAGGTGGTTGAAAGAATGGTAAACTGTCATCTAGTGTGGTACCTTGAGAGTATTAACAGAACTAACTGCCCCAGAACAGAGTGGTTTCCGCCTAGGTAGATCGTCCATTAATCACGTAGTTGCTGCTATACAAATCACCTTTTTATTTTGGCAATGTCTGGTTGCTATATTTTCTGATCAGCAAAAGCTGTACGTCACAGCATGGAGGAGGGGAATCTTAAATACACTTCATGAATGGGATGTTCATTTATCAGGAGTTTCCTCAGTAGTCTGCCCTTCTGTGATCAAGTTGAAATGATAGTATCTGAAAGTTTCACACTGGTAAACTGAGTACCTCAGAGAAGTGTCCTAAGTGTTACTCTGTTTGTCATAGCCATAAATAGTGTAAAAACAGCGTGCGAAAATCAGTTGTGTTCTTTTTAGTAGATTATTTTTCTATTTACATAGCATGTCAAATGTTAGCTACTGGTGTGAGGCTGCTTCAAAAACAATAACCTGCTTAGAATCGTGATTTAAATTAATTGGATTCATGTTTCTCTGGAAAACATGAAATGCATTTGCTTTTCCCAGTTGAAGGGATATGTATAACAAACTGTATTTACATGGTGAAACAGTTGAGATATGCATACAGGTTAGATTTTTAGGAAAGTAGTTTGATCAACAACTAACATGCGTAACACATTTGAAGGAGGTGAAAATAAAATGTCTAAAAATGTTAAGACGTGGTGAGGGTATCTAATACTCATTTGGGCGTTGAACATACATGCATATTGCACTTCTGTGAACCTCTAGTTCGTTTCTGATTAGGTTATGGCTGCGTGGCTTATTTTCTGGCACAAGACACCACATTAAAAATGCTCATTGTAGTCCATCATTCATTTATTTTTCTTTCCATGAATGCTTTTCACTCAAGCCCCGTGGTAAGTCTGCTGATGACATTAGTGAGCAATCTCTTTATAATACAGGGAAGCACATGATATACTCCTACATGCTCATAACCAACTCATCCAACCTAGGATGGCTATTCTTGAACCAGCAAGTTAATTGATACCAGGAACAGCTAAGAACTACTACTGTAGTAGGCGTTAGAGCACATTGTCTTTTTTAGCTCTAAATATACAATTGTCTCCAGTCCCTACTACTGCTCCATGTTATTATCCCTCTTGGAAGCCTTCTCTCATTAATTACTGCTTTGATCTTTACATAAAATATAATAAAAAGAACACAAAATATAAAACAAATTTTATAATAGTTTAAATAGCATGAATCCTGATACTATAGTTTATTTAGATAGCTCTAGAAACATTAATTTTCTTGGTTGTGGCTTTGTTGTTGGCAAAAGAAAATACTTGTTTGGCTTTCCCAACACCACCAGTATTTTTCATTGCAGAACTGTATGCCACCTAATGAGGGCCTTACATATAATTATCGACATTAGCCCAAATTATCGACAGGTTCTTGTTTGCAAAGATTCCATGAGTGCCCTATGGGCAATTAATGAACTCTCTGTTGATTGTGGGATTCATTGTGTCATTTTTGCAAAAAAATAGACGCAATACAACAATTTACGGTTTTTTCAGAATAGAACAATATTCTTTTGTTGACATTCAATAACTCCCTTTCAGAAGTTTTACTTCTTACATCTAGTCTTTTTCTTTGTTTTAAAATAATATCTTTAAATCTATTTGATCAATAATCTACCTTTGTTAATTTAAGTTATTATGTTTAAATTAATGAAATGAATGCAATTCAA
The DNA here is from genome assembly GCA_010016005.3 of Zanna intricata. NCBI lineage: Eukaryota > Metazoa > Arthropoda > Insecta > Hemiptera > Fulgoridae > Zanna > Zanna intricata. The sequence goes on from JAAAKQ030143397.1 coordinate 11,825, forward strand.
TAATTATCTGAATTCATTGCAGATAATTATTGACTTGTTTTCATATATAAGCATAACGGTGATGGAAGTTAGCATTTATTAACATACTTCTGTGAAACAATGGTTTGATATTGTTGCAGATGAAATTTAATTTGAAGTTCCAGGCAAATTTATCATTAACAATTAAAATTTGTTCTTTTAATGAAGATTTATCTTTGTAGGTGATTGATCATTATGAAAATCCAAGGAATGTTGGTTCATTGGATAAAAATGACAAAAGAGTTGGTACAGGGCTTGTTGGAGCACCAGCATGCGGTGATGTTATGAAGTTACAGATTAAAGTTGATGAAAATGGGAAAATTAGTGATGCTAAGTTTAAAACATTTGGTTGTGGATCAGCTATAGCATCTAGTTCACTTGCTACTGAATGGGTCAAGGGAAAAACTGTAAGTATAAATAGTGTATTTTCTATAGCCATCTATTAGCTGTATGTGGGTGACCAGTAAATAGCATTTTGATGAAATTGTCTAAAATCAGATATTTTTCTGTCATTCTTCACACGTATTCATTTTGTGATAATAATTTGAGTTGCTTCCGTGACAAAACATTAATATGAGAGAGATCTTTTTAAATTTAAGTTTGATCAAACTCTTTTTCCTACATGTACTTTAAGTTTTTTTTTTTAAATATTGTGCATTAAAGATGAAATAAACATTTTGTGTTGAATTTTAAAACTTCTGTAAAAGATACATTTTTTATGATTTGATTAAGATTTTAACAATAAATGTTTATTGTTCAACATTATATATCTAAATGAAAACAAAAATAAAAAAAGAAAGGGTAATTGTGTATGTTACATTGTCATTTCAAATTTCTTTCTACTTTAAATTATAAACCTCTTCTTATATAATTTTTTTTTAAGGAAATTGTATTTTCAAAGCTCACAGTAACTACAAAAAAGGATATACTTTTTATTCAGTTGATATACAGTTCTGTGGGGCTGTAAATATATGATAAATGCATTTTGAGTGGTCAGGAAAAAAGTATGCTGGAAAATAAATTTTCCCAGTGGATCCACAAAGTGGTCCTATTTTTCCATAATAATTACTCAGTATATTACTATATTTCTCATATATTATTGAAATGTAGACTTTCTTACATTAAGGTAGGGTGAAAGAAACATAAAGTTTATAAGTATATAAATTTCTGATAATTTCTAATTAAACAGAGGCCACCTCAACACAGTGTGATGCGACTGTAACATTAGGTTCATTTAATATCTACATTGAAAACCCACCGGGTTGGTCTAGTGGTTAACGTGACATCGCAAATCAGCTGATTTCGAAGTCGAGAGTTCTAAGGTTCA
>JAAAKQ030143430.1:0-13168 GCA_010016005.3 Zanna intricata
TCTATAACTCTGAAATCAAAGAAAATAAGTACCAATTATGATATATCGTTTAAAAGCTCTTGATGAGGGCTTATTACCGCACATAAGAAAGTCCAAAATCCATTTTTTTTTGGGTGAGGGCTTTTTTGGACACTTTTGGTTCAGTCAATTGCAATCAAAAGGGAAGGTATAAAATTAGATATTACAACAATCCTAAATCTAAAATTTCAACATCCTACGTCTTATCATTTTTAGTTATGCTAGATACGAAAGTACAGACGTCACTCCGAAACTAGTCATAATGGGTTCAGGGAGGGTCAAAAAGGATATTTCCGTTGTAATCTGAAAATCAAAATTTTTCGTAATCATAATACTTCCTTTACTTCGTACAAGGAAGTTAAAACAATCTAAGATTCTTTTTCCTCCTGTTTCGAATTCTAGACCGTATCGGATTTACACTTCGTAAAAACTGTTAATTTTGTATGTAGTAAAACAAACTCACACATAATAATATTTATATAATATAATTTTTTTATCCTTCAAAATATTTAATGATAAATCATTAATTTTAGATACATTGTCGCTTTTTAATAAAATTTCAACTATAAAAAAATCTTCATCTATCTAAAGTCATTCACAAGAAACTGCCAATAGTCCATTTATTTAGGAATAAGATCCTTTAACACATTTACTGATGGAAACCAATCTCTTTATTGAGCCAGTAAATAGAACCAATGAAGGGAGACTTCTTTCTCTTGTAACCTATTTTAACCGAATAGGAACGGAATAATCGAACAGAACGTAAAACTTGAACCATGTGAAACTCCAATTTCCATTTCCATTTCATAGGTTTTAAAGAATAAGATTTAAATATAGTAGTGAAATGAAGTTAAACAATATTATAATACAATAATTATATTTTTTTAATACTGTAACTTTTTTATCTGTGGTGTACAATTATGTAGTTATAACCCATAATTTGTAGAATCTTAGACATTACAGCTTGATTTTTGTATTTTAATGTTAAAGCCCTACTAACTCATGCATCATTTTTTTTTTTTTGAAAATAAGAAAGCTAAAAATTTGACCTAATTATTCTTAAAGAGATTACTTAAAAAATTCGTGAGTGAAAGGTTTCTTATAGCCGTATTCACTGAGCTAAATACTAAATCTTAGCATCACAGCCGAACCGAAATATCTTTAATATTCAGTTCTGTTTGGGGATCCCTCATATAATTAACGTAAGCATTACAAAGTTTGAATTAATAATGGAAAAAAATTACTTTCAGAGAACGATAAATTGATTAGAGCTTCTTTTAGGTAGATTTCATAAGAAAGCTATCTCGTAATAGAAACCATGATTCGACTTCCGGAAGATTTCGACGTATCTACCCGTTTCACATCTCCCAGACCCAAAAACCACCGTCAGTTCAGAAATCTATGTATACAATTCACTTTCTTGTAGACAAGAAAATCGCCTTAATTTTGCGCTATTAACTTTAAAATTAATACATAAAATATACCGACGCAAAATCTCGGGTTAGTTGGTTAATGGAAAAAATCGGACATTGGGTTGGAAATGGGGGGGGGCTTTTTCGAGAAAAAAAATCACTATAATTTTCTTATTAAATAAAACATCGAATTCATTTTAAGTTCCTACTAATCTTTGGATAAAGCCCTAAAACTATCTAAGTAAACTTTTTTGATATTTTTTGAAAAAGAAGTTTTTTGATAGTAAACTTTTATTAGCCCAAAGGGTGTAAAATATTGGCACAATACATAGGTAATCGGTTTAAAGTGGTCATTAGTCGTCTAAAAATTACTTAAAAACTTTAGTCAGAGACGAGTTTTGATATGACAAACCCATGCGACAAGGTATTATCAAAATATTTCTGGAAATATAAGAAGATGGGGCTTTCTAAACAAGTGAAAATTTTTTCACATGAAAATATTGTATTACTGAGTAAATTTGCTGATTTTTATAAATTTAAGGTGGAAATAATTTTTATCCTCTACTTAGCACCGGTGAAATCTACCTCCACCTTCTAGCGTGTCGAAAGGGATTTTTTTTCTATTAGTAGTAGTATTAAAACTATCTATCAGTATTAAAACGAAGTGCGAGTAGTAGTTGATTTTTACGAGATTCTGGTACAGGTATTGTAATTGCAAAAAATAGTTAAGTTGTAGTGTTGTAATTCGGTTTTCATATTTCAACGGAAATATCCATTTTGACCATCCCTGATTCCATTTTGACTTGTTTTGACGTGACATATGTACGTACCTACCTTGCATAACTCAAAAACAGGTAGCTATAGAATGTTGAAATCTTGGGTTTAGAACTGTTGTAACATGTGATTGTGCACCTCTCCTATTGATTGCTGATTCTAAACCAAAAGTGTCCAAAAAAGCCCAAAATCGTAAAAAAAAAAATTGGATTTTTGACTTTTTCTTAATTACAGTGTTAAGCTCTCAATGAGAACTTTTCAACGATATAACATAACTGGTACTTATTTTCATTGGTTTAAGAGTAATAGCCAAATAAAAGTTTTATTAATGAAATATTTGGATCTTTAAAGGTACACATCGTTTCGAAACAGACTTCATCTCCTTTTTTTAATTTATTTTTAATTAAAATTTTTTTTTAAATTTAAATATATTGATTTATTAATAATTATTAACCAGTGATTGATTATAAAAATTATTTAAATAAATAATAATTCAGTAATAACAATAAATAAAATAATCAGAATTTGTTAGTGAAATGAAATTTTATGGCCTTTTAAAAATGGGTGTGTAATTTATTAAGCATTATTACATATGTATATATATAATCTATTTGGTGAAACATCTGATTATTTAATATTAATTAAAAATTATAATTTAGAATTGTATTGTTTTTGCATTTTAATACAAAGAAGTTATGTGTTGTGTACATCGGATTTTTAGATTCGCGAATAGCTGAATCGTTTAAATAAAATAACTATAAGTTTACAATAGTTTACAAAATTAAAAAAAACCTTTTGACTTTGGTAAAATTTATTCCATCACCACCTAAAATTTAGTTGTAAAAATACTTTGTTATTATTAGAGGGGAGGGGTTACCTTATTTGTTTTTTGTTAATAATCGATGGTGATAATAATTTTATCACATAAGATATTGATATAACTTTTAAATTATTTTTGCATTTTTATAATCTACGATAAAATTTAGTCGTACGAAACATAAATTATTAATTTAATAACACAGATTTTGACTTTTGGTTTCGATTTTTTTTTTTTTATTATTGTTTAGGGAGGAAGTTTGAATTTTCTTTGTTTTTTTATATAAGAAGACTTCATGGATTAAGGTAACGCTGCTGCCTATGTCTTGATGCACCGACTACACCAGATTTCTTATATATATGTAAATCTAAGTATAAAATTTAAAATTATATTCAACATCTCTGGAAACATTTTTAAGTTCTACTTTTGAAGCAAGTAGCTGCGAATATTGGAATATTGAACGTATGTCTAATATTGAACAACGCTGTATTTTAATGAGATTTTATTATATACGTCTAGAATATATCCAATCCAGATTGTTTTTTAATAATAGTACGAAATGGCGAATATTTTTAGAGAAATATTTATCTATTTACTATGAATTTTGAAATAAATTTATTTTTTTTTTTAGTTTTTCTGTACCAGTATTCTAAAATTAAATTACATTTTACTTAACTTATCTTAATGAAATAGGTATTGTGTATTATAGAAGACTAAGTGTGCGTAGTTATATCTTCTGATATTCGTACTTAAAATTCAAAAATTACTTGGGTTAATCTGAATAATTAATTTTTTACTACAATTATTGATTTAGTAAGGTGGTTTAATTGAGTAAATTAATCCAAATAATTAAAATTATCGAATGAGAAGACTTAAATAGAAAGCGTATTCATATTTTATATTATAATTTTTCATGTGTAATATTTCGATTACACAACTTAATTGGGTTTTGAGAGAGGTAGCTAAATGATTCTTGTTAATGAAATTTTGAAAAAAGTCTGATGTAGACACCTCATGACTTACTTGTACGCTTATTTAATTACATATAAACATTTTTTTTTAAATGAAAAGTAAATCAATTTTTCTCATTAATAACTTCTGCTTTTTTTTAAATCGTTGAAATCCGAAAATTTTCGTGATTGCAATACTTCCTTGTTTTTTGTAAAAGGAAGTAACAAAAATTATACTTAGAACAACATAATTTTTTTATATACTACTACTACTACTTTTTGTAGGTCAATGCAACCAAGCCCACCGGGCTGGTCTAGCGGTTAACTCGTCATCGTAAATCAGATTTTGAAATCGAGAGTTCTAAGGTTCAAATCATAGTAAAGGCAGTTACTTTTATACGGATTTGAATAGTAGATCGTGGATATCGGTGTTCTTTGGTGATTGGGTTTCAATTAACCACAAATCTCAGGAATAGTTGACTTGAGACAGTACAAGACTCTCAATTCACGTTCATATACGAATGGATTCATATATATATATGAATTCTCATTCATCCACTTCAGAGGATGAATGAGAATTATCTACCTTACGATGGTTCCGGAGGCTAAACATAAAAAAGAGAGGTCAGTGCAACTTATGTAGCCCTCTAGTTGCTGCTATTTCAACAAAATGCTGTTGATATAAACATAAATCTTTTTCTGATCTGCAATGGGACGAAACACAATAGTACAACATTGTACTATAATTACCAATTTTGTATTAAAAGGAATTTCAATTGTAATCGCCTACTTATTAAATTTTTATTTAAAAGCAAAATTTTAATATAGAAAATGATACTAGAAAACTTATATTAATGATAAAATATATTTCTTTTTGAATATCGCATTGTATCACACGCATTAAGGTCACAAACACTTAAAAGAATCATTAAGATATGATCTTAATGACTCGAGCTTCCTCTTTTAAAATTAACTGTCCTCCAACGACACTTTATACATTTTTTCCCCTAGAAAGTAGATTAGGAAAGAATTTCATTGTTATATGCATGAGTCCTAAGAAGTACCGTTTTCTAAGGTTTAAAAAAACAAACCAATGTAAATTATCTTTCATATCATTCAAATAATATTTCATTTATTATTCTTATTTACTCAAATTAAATAAAACTTACTAAATTAAATTAAATAATTAATTTTTATTTTAAAGAAATTTTTTTCCCCTGCCCCCTGGGTCAGATCCTGTTATAACGTTTCCAGGCATCACCCCCTCTCATGGGTCTCGGTCTTACTTTTTCCCAATTGCTCACTCAAATAGGGGATACCGATACAAGTATAGATACCTCCCACCGGTTCGGGTCTTTTCCGTAAGTTTTTAATTTTTAATTAATTTATTTTTTCGTTTATGATAAGTAATTAAGTTATTAATTACTTAATTACTTATCATTTAAATAATTGCAACGTAAAAGAATAAAACTTATTATTACCTTATATAATACGTGTAAAATATAATATTAATGGTCAATTTTTCTTTACGTTAATTATATACTTTGGTTAAATTAATTATGTGATAAATTTGAAGAATAATAATTAATTTCATAATAAAGGTCAAACTTCCAGGGTAGTATTAAGTTCTCCAATTATATTAATTTAAGCAGCTATAATTAATTACTAAAATTTATCTTCAAAAAACTAAAGAAAATTAAAGTATTCCTTTTTAGCTATATTTTTCTAGTAGAAATTTATATACGCATAAAAAACGCAAACAGAATTCTAAAAAAGTATTGTTTATTAATTGCCTAATAACTATCATGATTTTAAAACCCTCACCTAATTTAATAGTTATCAACCGACAATACTATACTTATCGACCGGTTTACATGCTATCTATCTCAATAAAAAATTGTGTTTTTATAAAAAAAACTGATGTGGACACAACATGACTGTCTTGTGCGCCTACTAAATTACATATTCACATTTCTTTTAATTGAAAAATTCATACATTTTTTTCATTAATAACGGCTAATATTTAAAAAAAATTGAATTATTCATCGTAATTTTTTTTTACAATCTGAGATTAATAAATTATTAATAAATCAATATATTTAAATTAAAATAAGAAAATGAAATTAGATTCGAACCGATGTGCCTTCTCCTTATAAAATCAAAATATTTCACCAATTAAAATTTATTTCACTATAACTCTGGAACGAATGAAAATAAGTATCAGTTATGAATCATCATCAAGCTGTTAATGAGAGATTATTACTGCTGTTAAGAAAAAGTCCAACATTCAAATTTTTTTGGGCTTTTTTTGGACAGTAAAATGGCAGGTGCACAACTAGATGTTTCAACAGTCCTGAATCCAAATTACAGTACATCGTGCGGCTAATCTTTTTCGAGTTATGCTAGATAATAACGTATATATGTACATATAGACGTCACCACGAAACTAGTCAAAATGGATTCAGGTATGGTAAAAATGGATATTTCCTTTGAAATCTAAAAATCGTAATGTTTTGCCATCACAATATTTCTTTTACGTCGTACAAGGAAGTAAAAGAAATTGATTACTTTTGATAAGCTGAATAAAAATATGTATATTTTAATTAAAAATGAGTATTATTTTAATGAAGGTGGAGCCAAAATTCAAAGAAAAATTTCATTTGAAAGTACAATATAATACGTCATGGAAAAAGTACTGCAGTGATTTTGTAATAACGGTATCATGTAATACTTTACTGTCTAAGTTTATGTGGTCACATTATTTGATGCGGATAAAGTCTACTTCATATTAAAAACTTAATGTTGATACCGTTTCAAACAGATGTACACTGTATATAAGATAATGTACTGACCGAATATTTTCTTATAGAAGTAAACCTCCACTGACAGAAAATATTTGACAATTAATATTCATATCAATTCTTTATGTATATAAGGCTGTTGTTTAAATTTTCTTTATAAATTTTTTTTTTATAAATTTTCTCTAAATATTTACTTATAAAAAAAAACCTAATTTACTTTTTAAATGTTGAAAAACAATATTTCTGAGCTCTTATGAAATAATTGGTAATACTTAATTAAGAGCGGATAATCATAATACAGTTTTTGGTTCAAAAACATCCTACATGTACGAGTAAAATAAAAAACAATTTTGGATTAGGGAATTAATATTGCATATTTTTAGAGATACTAATTGGTACTTCTTTAGAAGTATTTTCAGAAATGATATAAAATAGTTTATTTTAACGTAAAAATAAATCATAAATACTCTGGAATACTCCTAGATGGATTTTTAGTTCCTTGTAAAGAGAAAAGGAAGTATTGTGATCGCGAAACATTTCGATTTCAGATTTCAACAAAAATATCCGTTTTGACCATCCTTGAATTCATTTTCACCAGTTTTGACGTGACGTCTGTACGTACGTACGTATCTTGCAGAACTCAAAAAACGATTAGTATAGGATGTTGACATCTTGGATTTAGGACTGTTATAACATCAAATTATGCACCTCCCCTTTTGAATGCAATCATAAACCAAAAGTATCCAATAAAAAGACCAAAATCCCAAAAATGTGGATTTTGGACTATTTCTTAAATGTAGTGTAAAGCCTTCAATGAGAGTTTTCAAGGATGTATTAGAAGTGGTATTTATTTTCACTGGTTTCAGAGTTAAAGCCAAATAAAATTTTAATTAATGAAATATTTTGATCTTACAAGTGAAGGCCCATCGTTTAAAATCAGACTTCGTCTGCTTTTTTCTTTTTTAACCTTTTTTTTTAAATTTATTTTTGACTTCTTTTTTCTTAAATATGTTGATTTATTAATAATTATTAACCGGTGATTGTAAAAAAATATTTACAATAAATATAAATTCAATGATAACAAAAAAAATATGATAAAGACAGAAATTATTAGTGAAATAAAATTTTATATACTTTTAAAAATGAGTATATGTAATTTAATAGGGTTTATTTTATATGTGTATATGTAATAAATTTGGTGAAACATTTGACTATTTAATATTAATTGAAAATTATAATTTAGAATCGTATTATTTTTGGATTTTCGTACAAGAAAGTCATATGGTATCCACATCAGATTTTTAGAGTAACTACTTTTGTGTTTCTTTCCAAAGTAAAATCATATAATATGAAGAATAAAAAAAGACATTTATTTAAAAGTAGTTTCAGTAAAGATATAAAATTACTTAATTTAATGTGAACGTAAACCATAAATACTCCGGATCCTAGAATGACGTTATAAAGCAAATTATTACGCTTTAAACTAATTCGCGAAAATATAATATTTTAAATACTCCTAATCAGGACAATCAGTAAAAAAAAAAGATTTGATTTAAAAAAATATAGCTTTAATATTGTGTATAAATTCACTAAATGTTAGGAGTATATAAAAAAATGCAAATATTTTTGGATCTGTCTGAGTATTTGCAACAGTATTACGCGTGAACCAATCTACCGATTGCTTTCAAATTTTCAAGGTACATTTATATTATCCCTGGAAAGGTTTTTAACAATAATTTGAAGCCCTAGCCACTTAAGGGGTTAAGATATTAAGGGTATCCTTTAAAGATGCAATGATCAATCGTTTTATATCTTATATTTCCTAGTCACCTAGGCAAAAGAAATATAATGAAAAAAAAATTAATTCTTTTCTCTTTAATGAACATCTGTAAAATCATGATTAATGAATATCTCTCAATCATGAGCGTAATGAACGCGGCGGGAATCAAGATGTCTTGACAATCGGGCGAGCGAAGCGAAGTCTCACGAGCTAGTAATGAATATTTAAAACTATTATTGACCAACAATAAATGAATAAAAATTAATAATAATAATAATATATATATATATAAAATAATAAATATATTATGTGTTAATAAAAATAATAGCAATGCATTGTAAACTATATGATACGTATCCTTGTATGCCTTCTGTGGAAAGGCAGCAAGGCCAAAAAAGGATGAAAAATAACCGAGCACTGCGGTCCTTCCTGATTTATCAGTACTACAACTTACCTACCTTTGATTGAGGTCTACCTCCTTTTCAAGCATACCAAAGCTGATGCGATGTGTCATCAGCCATCATCTTGATAAACTGTAGATTGTCCTTTTATTATCTAGGTGTCCCAGTGCATTTACAAATTCCAATCATAATCTAGTAGTTTGATATTTGTCTTTATTTCTTTGATTCAAATTCTAATATGAAAGGGATGCATAAACTAATTTCCCTCCCTCGACTTCAAGTGAATAGAACGCCAAAATTAGGGTTTTATTGGGGTTCGGTCTAGTATGAAAATCATCAGTGGGACGGGCTCGGTCAAACTCTTTTTTAGTGTGATCTACATTCGTTTCACTGTGCAAGGCTTAACTCTAACGGTAAACCGATTCCTGAGCAGGTCCGGAATCTGCTGGTGTAAAAACCTTCTGGTATTTGAAAATAAAACGGTTGTGTCTGTTCTTATTGACAAAGTTCACTACTAATTCCACGAGTGAAAATCTCAATCCGGGACATAGTGAAGATTTCGAAATTGTCTCCGTGTTAACGGAAAGTCTAATAACCTACTATGATAACAAAATTTAGTCAGTTTCCGTATGTGAGTCACCAGACGTACAGCCGAGAAACTGCAGTTAAACAATTAACTAAATGAGTGAAATGAGAAGACCGATGAAAGGATGGGATTCAAAACCATTTTTAATTTCGGTAGCACCAACAATAAAATGACAACAATAAAAATTCAATTTACCTTATAATGGTATGACTAATCTTCTTTTTCGATCAGAACTAAACAAAATATTAATTGCGTAACAGAAGGATACAAAGATCGTTCCAATTTTGCTAAACATATTTTACATTGTAAACATAATTATAACCCAGATAAATTCATAGAAATATTAGATTATTCTGATAATTTTTATAATACTATTAATTCAAAAGAATTATACATACATAACATTAAATTAATTAATGAGAAAATTAGATTCCATGATGATTTTTATATAAACAAATAATGAATTTATACGAAAATTAACTTTAATTTTCTAGGCATATTGCCTCCGTTGGTATTAATATATGTTTTTATATAAATTAATATCTCCACTTACCAACAATTTTTAATATAAGTATCCAAGTGGAATCATTATTTCATATAAAAAAAATTTATTATGTTGGCCAAATTGATTTCCTACTTCCAGTAATTATAACAATTGTATTATTCTTATAAACCAGACGTGTTACGTTTAATTTAAATTTACAATTTTTAACTTATGGAAGATCAATTGTTACGATTCTAAAAATTTTATGTTCTAAATTTTACATATTTTTATATTTTAATTCTAAATTATTATAATCCTAGTGAAGGTGAAAAAAAAGCCTTAAAGGTTAAGGGAATTTACTAATCCATTGATAAGTTATTTTAATATTATATGTAAATTAATATTTACTTTCTCAACAATTTTTTTGGCATTTTAAACCAAAATTAAGATACTTTTTGATAGATTAAATATATTTCTACTTTTTTAAACTAAAATATTATGAAATTTACTTCAGATGTAATATCCATTAATAAAGTGATAATTACGAGTGATAGTTTCTCGTATATATAGACTTAGTTTTATTGTAAGTAATATAACAATTTCATCGGATTGGAAATAATTTATCAATGATGTCCAGAAACGAAAAAGATAAATTTCCGGTTATTTGACAAGAATAAATCCGTAAAAATGCTTGCTTTGAAAAGATTTTTTCAGTTGCTCTCTTAACTGAATAATGGTGGAATACAATACGATGCCTTTCTTAGCTTTTGTTAACTTAAGTAAAGCATTCCTCTCACTGAACAATATATTAGGTAACTTTATATTTTATCATTTACAGAAAGAATTAAATAAAAAGATAAGTCAAACAAAGTGAGGATTATTCTAATAAAATTTAAATATGTCTATGCGCGCGTGCTCGTGTGTATGTATGTATGTGTGTATTAAAAAATGTAAAAGTACATAGAATTATTCTAATAAAAAGGAGACATATTTTGATCTTATATATTTTACCCCGGTAAACCCCTAACCTTATACTGTTTTATTTTGCATTACAAGGAAAATAAAATACGAGTATGAAAATCTCACTCATTTTACACTGAAATTAACAAACTGAGAGTTAAATGAAAGTATACAAATAAAACATTATGATCAAGAGAAAAAAATAAAAATAATTAAAATAAAGTTCCGAGAACAGCATTTTCGATGGTAATTGATTGTGGGCAATTTGGAAAACGGCCAAAATAATCTTACCGTGAAAATAACTCACAAACACTGTATTCAGAGACAGACCAGTTTTAAATACAATGGAAGTACTTACTGTAAATCTTCAGGTATATGTCTTAAAATAATTTTTTTTCTAATAAAGGGTTCAGATGGTAAAAAATACGTTTATCGAAAACCAAAGTGCAATTAAACATAATTTTTTTCATCTTCACTGACTTCACTGGTTTGATACACTTCTCCAAATTTTCCTCTCTAGTGGCAGTCGTTTCATTTTGGTATACCACCTACATTATATATCAAATCAGTTTTCTTTGAATATTCCAAACATTGTCTGTCTGTACAATTTTTCCCATCTTCTTGTCCTTCCAATATCAAAACGATTTTTCCAGGATGCTTTAATATGTGGCCTAAAAGTCTGTCTCTTCTTTTAAGTATATTTTCCCAAATGCTTCTGTTTTCATCGATTTGCCGCAAAACTTATTCATTTGTCTCTTTATCCACCTATTTGATTTTTAACATCTTCCTGTAACACCGCATTTCAAAAGCTTCAAATATCTTCTCAGGTATTCCGATCGTTCAAGTTTCATTTCCATATTAAGCTACGCTCCAAATATATACTTACATAAATGTTTTCCTTACGTTTAAATTAATTTTTTATGCAAGCAAATTACTTTTCAGACTGAAAGTTCTTTTCGTCTGTGTGCTATTCAGCAGTTTATATCGCCCACTTCGTCCATATTTAGTAATTAAACTTCCCAAATAAAAAAATTCTTTTACGTCCATAATTCTTTCTCTTCCTATTTTTATATTCAGTGGTCCGTCTACATTATTTCTCTACTACGAATCATTATTATCGTTTTGTTCTTGTTTATTTTCATGTGGTAGTTCTTGCGTAGGACTTCATTCATCCTATTCATTGAGTCTTCTAAATCTTTTTTACTCTCAGTTAGAATTACTATATCATCAGCAAATGGTAGCATCTTTATCTTTTTATCTTTCACCGTTACTTCGGATCTAAATTGTTCTTCAACATCATTAATTCCTAGTTTTATGTAAAGATTAAAAAGTAACCGGGTGGCAAAGAGGAAAGTAACGGGGAGGGGGATAGGGAACATTTTTATCGGATCCCTTTTTTATTACGGCTTCTCTCTTATTTTTTTCGATTATTATTAATGGCAGTTTGGATCTCATAAATCTTAGCAATTGTTCTTTTATCTCTATACTGAAATCGTAATTTTTTTAACGTACTGCACATTTTATTCCAGTCTACGTTAATAATGTATAAGACAGAAAGCTTGATGCACAAAAGTACGCAAGAGAATATCTTTAGAAAAAAAAATGAAAACATAAAGAAAGTGAAGCATCAAACTCACAACCTCTGGGATGCGGAAAATATTAAGTCATTTCAGGACTAGGTCGCGTCAGGAACGACTACGAGATCCTTCAGGAGTAATTCGCGTCAGGAAAGACTATGAGATCCCACACAAACACTTACGATATGTTCAGTCTGTGACATGGTTGTTTCGAACAGACCGTGATTTTCGTTACTTATTTTTAAGAAAGATAGCAATAACTATTTTAAAACGGATAATTACTTTGAAAATTCATAAAAACATTTGTCGATTAATATGGAATACTCCTACAAAAGTACATTAAAAAAAAACCCAAATCGCATTGTTCCATAATATAACTATATGGAAGCGCGCCCGCGCATCCACACAGATGGAGTGAGATAAAGTGATACAGAGAGAGTGTACGCGAGGGGAGGAGAGGGAGTGTGTCATAAAGAGACAGTGAGTCGGAAACACACGCACACAGCCACACACCTACCCACCCACACACAAACACACACACACACACACACAGACAGAGAGAGAGAGAGAGAGAGAGAGAGAGAGAGAGAGAGAGAGAGAGAGAGAGA
>JAAAKQ030143441.1:0-13168 GCA_010016005.3 Zanna intricata
ATTGTCTTAAGTTAACTGTTATTTTTTTATATCGAGTACCCTTATAGTAATTGTTTAGTCAATTATTCTTTCAGTCATTTTTTTTAGATTTATAGAACGATCTCTTCCTTTGCAAGATTAAAAATAACGCTCAGTACAGAGTTATATGAAAGAATTGTTGGAAAAAACTGAGGAAAATGTTCGCAGAAAAAAATGAGAAATAAATTTTGCATAAAATCTTTTAGCACTTGTCCGTACAGCGGGTAGATTCCTGGTTGCACTTTTGTAGTCTATAAGCGAACTGTATTATAATGAATGATGTAGCTTTGAACATTTATTTTTAAATATTATTACTAATTTTTTTGTACTTTTTAACTAGGTTTATTGTTAACCATTAATGTTATTATAAATACCTCATAATATATCACAAATATAAAACCTCATGTTACTAAATTAAAAAAAAAATATAAAGAATAAAAAAAAACACACATTTGAGAGGTACACCTTATCATGGCCTTATATTTGACCTTGAACTTAAACTTGACTGTTTTTTCAAGGTATAATTAAAAAATAATTTATAGTACACAATTATATTAAACAATTGTTATAAGAAACTGCCGAAAATATTTGCAGAAGAATATTTGAAGGAAAACGTTTTGCAAAAATCTTTTGAAAACCTTGTTCTCGATACAGCAACTACTTCACTGATTGCAGTTCTCTACTATATTAGAGTACTGTATTATAATCAGTGATATAGCTACAATATTTCTCTAAAAATATTTTTACCCCTTTTCTGTATTTTTTTTTTAGACGATTTATCGTCAATAAGTTTTATTATTATTAAATTCCTAATTATACTAGATTAAAATAAAAGAAAAGATTTACTTAACTGAATTTTCAAAATGAGAATATTTTGCTGATAAGCGACACAGTTGAGGTGGAGAAAAAAATCTGAAATTTTTTTCTAAAGATTTTCAGTTTTTTTGGAACATTATAGCGTTTCTTAAGAAATGTATTGTTTAAATTGTTTTGTGTACAAATAATATTAATTACATTAAAAGATAATTTAAAAATTAGAGATAAAGAGATACCCAACTGTTTGCTCCGGGTGTTTCTTTTAGTGATCTATTTTTCATGTATTAGTTGAATTGTGAATTTGGAAAGGGAGATTATTTGTGTTTAATCTGATCTTGTGCGTATTAAATAATATTTAAAATTACCCACTAGTGCATAAAAAACGAAAAATTGAGTTAACACAATTAGCTAACCACAACATAGTCTACTAAGATCGGTTAATTCGACGCTAGGTCCAGTTAATCATCGTAAAAAACACTCCGACCCTGCCAGTTCATCTGTGTACAGGGGAATAGTTATTAGTATAATCGATCAAGTAACAGTATGTGAAAATATATCTGAGAAGATGCCAGAAGGTAACAGATTACAAGCAATCTGTAATAATCATGATGAAACGTCGAGTGAAGCCAATCGTTCGAATTAGACGCCTTTCTCACTAAAAAGATGAAGAAATCATGAAATTACACCACCGTAGCCCAAAAGCTAACTTACCCCTAAAAAGAACCAAGATTATTCGCCAATAGCATTAGACGCCGTAGGGGATATTCCGATCAATCAACACCTATATCGTGGCCGTCGGTAAATTAGTCACTTCCAAGAATATCTCATATCCCTCCAAAGTATCCATGAACCGAGTGCGTATGTAGCTGGCGAATGGTGCTCTTGTTAAATCGACTGTTGTCAAAAACGGTAAAATTAATAGTGGCAAACACTATCTGGAGATTTTCCTGTTGTTAACCAAATTTAAACGAGTATTCCTCTATTCTACGCAACTTAGAAACGTCTTCAGGCAGGACATCGGGGTTAAGTAACCGCTTTTCCTCCCAGCTACTAACCTCCGGATGCACTAAGGCGCAGAAGAGGCGTTTTCCACAAACTCTACCTCTGACAATCATTGGGAAGAGATCAAGAACGCAGAGGAAACGCCTACACAATCCTCCAAACCGGACTACTAATTGTAAAATAGAATCAAGAAGTCAAAAAAATTTGATGAGTGCTTTGGACTCTTAATGGAAATGTTACAAGCCAAAGATAGACTCTTCTGCCTTTGGCTTGAATTTCAGATTAGTGTTGTCGATAGCTCGCCAAGAGTATAGCCAATCCAAGAGTATAGTCGTCTTTACGAAGAATTTCTCATATACAGGTAATATATACCATAAGTGACTGAATTCTACAATGAAGTATAAATTGGTTCCATCCCTAGAGTGTTTGCACTTTCTTATTAATCGCCAAGTCCGATTCAGACGTGCCTTCAATAGAATAATTTTAGGAAGAAACAATTTGTATAACTGAAGGGATATAACGTTGTTCTCAAAAAAAGGATTGGACGTTTCCCACGCCAGCGGTAGTGTCTACATCAGCGATCGACTAACCCATAATGAAATTCATTTCTACACTAGACTTGAAGTTTTGAATGTGACTTTCAAGTTTACTTCTGGTGCATTTACCGTATGTAATATCTGCCTCCCTAACAGTCGATAATTTACTCTAGAAAAGATAACAGACATTTGTAGGCAATTCCCCAAACCATTTCTATTGAACAATGATTTTAATCCTCACAGCATTAACTGGGACTGAAATAGGTCGGACGTTAGAGGTAAGTTATTGGAAAAATTTCTCGAAAGTCGGAGCTTAACCTGGGCACACATATACAACTCAGTAGCTTATATCCACTATGTAGATGAGACTTTGTGCCATCCATATAACCATATATGACGTCTCAACTGCCCATCTCTATGAAGGGGCGTACTACAGGAACTATACGCAGTGACAATTGTCCTATCGAGATAGCGAGTAAACCCTGCAAAATAATCAACATTCTAAGAAGAGTGAAATCCTAGTCCTGATGGCTCTTGAAGAATGCTGACTGAAATAGATTTAATGTACTAATTTCTGAAGATATGGTAGGTCTACGCCTAACCGCCAACGGGGTATAGATTGAAAATGTTAAGGGTTTAATGAACTGTGCTGAGTTCAGTATTCCCAAAACGTCTGGTTTCATTGGTAGGTTGATATTCATCGACAAAAATGTCAGGAAACTTGTTTTAAGGACCCCAAAGAAAGAAATAATTCCCACAGTTTTATAAAAACTTTAGAGATAAATAAATATACCATTTTCAAAATATGTATAAGGAACTTTACAAAAATGATTAAATCAAATTAGTTCTTAATAATTTTATTTAATATCTATATTTGAATTCTGAATAAACAGGATATGTTTAACCCAAGCATGGACGTAGAAGTACCGCTACATCGTTTTTAGATGTCTGCTTCAAGCTCTTCATTCTTACGTAGAGATAAAAAAAAAATTTATTAGCAAATAAAAACAAAAGAAAAATGCATTAAAAATATCACGTTATGCTGCTACATAAGATTTTTGAACTTTATTTTCATAAGAGAACCAAAATTTAGACGTATACAATTGGTTACTACAAGTAAAACAGTATGATTCTGTGGATATGTCCATGTGGTTTGTCATTGTGATTCATACTGTAACATACAACGACCTGCGGTTGATTAAATGTTGAACTCTACATTACACATCAGATATATCATTATTTGTGGATGTATTCTGCACACAACAATCACGTGTCAATTTTTCTGGGTTTCTAGGATTTAGTGATTCGGTCGATCTGTTGTGACCACTAACCAAGCCAACGCTCAGTTTTAACAATGGTGTTACTCATTTTTATTATACTTTTTTATCAACTGTTAGGGAAGATATTTCGGCTCAGTTCATTCCTTCTAGTTTTCGATGATAAGTTTCGTCCAATTAAATCTAGTGTATTAAGTTGGAGGTGTGTACGAGACAGCCACCGAGAGGAAGTAGTCCTTTGTCTGAGGTTTGTTATCTAGGGTTATTAACGGAAATCTAACGATGTTGACAGATATTCCAGTTTTTTCATTTGAAAACTGTCCCTGAATTGTGATTCAAGTTCCACTTCATTTCATTATCTTTATTTCCACTTATATACTTTACTCATTATAAACATACCTCCCTATAAGCCTTCAACATATGGACAATTGGTCGATTTTATATTAAATAATTTAAAGAACATAAAAACAGTATATTAATTTTTAAATACAATATTATTTCACTCAGTTTTTTGTTTCAAAATACAGTTATCAATAAATATATCCTCATAAATAATAATTTGAACGCAGAATCCATCATTATCACAGTAAAAACGAAGTAGAAAATTCCCAGCGTCTTCGCACTGTGTAAATAAAACATGTCTATAAAATTCATAGTAAAAATATTAATTTTGCATGCGTACTTCATTAATAAGATACACAGAAATATATACCGGTTTTATAGTATCTGTCAACTTTGTATATCATTATTCATTTTTCAAGAATTTATTTCATTTTTATTGCAATATTTCGTTGAATACATTAAATTACATTCCTTCCTCATAGTCATTAATAACTAAAAGATAGAAATAACAGTGATTAAAAATTGAAAAAAAATCAATGTCTACATTGATAGATTTTCTAAAATATACTTAAAGTAAAGTAAAATATACTTAAGAATTTGCAATACTTATTTAGTTTTATAGTTAGAAATTATAAACATAATTTATATGTTGATTTGTTCATATTCATAATGAACATAAAAAAATTAACATGGAAATAATGAACATGAACGTATAAAGTTTAACACCGAAATCTCCAACATGAAGTAGACTTCATGTTGTTAAATATATTTTCTAATATTCTGTATATAAATTTATTAGCATTTTTGTTAATGACTGAATGATGTAACATGATAAAGATCAAGTACTAAGAAAAAGTACAGAAATGAAAAGTGGTTACAGATTTATGTTTTACTTTGGTAGAGTCATCAAAAATTGTTACGGTTTAATGGTTACGTATATATGAGAGACATTTGTTGTTCATTATTTCCTAACGTAAAAGTGTAAAAGAAGGAAGTGTAAAATATGTAGCTGGCATTAAATGTAATATAGGATGTAGAAATAAGTTAAGCAAATAAAATATAACCTTTCTCTAAAATTTTTAAATTGTTATTTATAAAAGGTTAAAGACAATTCATTCAGAGATTTCTAATTCAAATTTAGTTTAAAGAATTAGTTTAATAGCTCTTTGTGACACATCAAATTCCTTACAAAATACTGGGTTCACACCAGTCATATGTATACCAAAAGATAACAACGTAATGAATATTAAATTATATTCGTTTATCAATAAAAAGAAGCAAATTGATTACAAATTAATATTATAATTCTCTGTTTTCTTATTTAATTATCCCCAAAAAATTTATATATTGAAATTCCTTTACTAGATTTATGATTTATAAAAGAACTTCTAAAATTATCGAATCTCAGTATCTGACGTACTTCGTTCCCAAGATCTGGTTGACCGAGAAAGACTAGAGTACGTTCGTGAAAAAAATCACATCTACGAAATACACAATCTTCTTTACATTAATTCTCTTTCACATTAATTTGTTAAGTCAATACTACATTATTTACGGTAATTTTTCATTTCCAGAATAACAAAATTTGAAAACAATTTTATTTCTATAATTTGCAAGTTTTATTTCATAACAAACTGATCCATTAAAATATGGAATGTTATAAGATCAGATAAAATTTTGTAATTTACGATTACATTTATTAAATTTCAGGTAGTATTTTAAAAACAATTTTAGTGGTTATCAGTAATATGAAAATCTGATATCGACACCACATGAATTCCTTGTATGCCTAAATAATTGCATATGCACATTTAAAAAAAAATGAAAAGTACATAAAATTCTATAACAGCAATAACGGTTTTTAAAAAAATATTAGTCGTATATAGTGGAATTTTTTATTTAAGACTGTTGTCCAAACAGATTTAGATTTTGGACTTTTTCTTCCTGCAGTAATAAGCCCTCATTGATAGTTTTATTTACTATATATCAACTATATAAGTAGTACTGATTTCATCGAGTCCCACAGTTGTAAACAAATAAAAATTTAATTAATGAAATATTTGCATCTTGGAAGGGGAAGGAACATAAAAAAAGGAGACTTCATCTCCTTTTTTTAAACTTTTTTATTTAATTTAAATGTATTGATTTATTAATAATTGTTATCTCTTGATTGCAAAGAATAATTACTATAAATAATAAAACAATAACAAAAAATATATATACATTAAAATTATCAGAAGTTATTATTGAACTAAAATTATCGGTACTTTTCATTTAAAAAGATATGTATATAATTAATTTAATACGCGTACAAGAAAGTCATTTAGTGTCCACATCTAATTTGTTTGTAATTTCGTAAAGTGAGGGTTTTAATAATTATGTAAATGATCAAAAATAGGCCTTTTAAAAAATTTGAAATTTTAATAATATTTAAGGGAAACATTCCAGTTAAATCACTGACTAGTCAATTCTCTAGTACTTTGCATTATGGTTTTATTTAGATGTATGTTCGCATTGTCCATTATATTCTCTAATGTTCTTTTTGATGTATTGTTGTATTATCTTTTATCTGTATTGTGTAATTCCTGATGTAACCACTGCGGTAAGAACTCTCGCAAAGAAATAGGAAGAGAGAGAGGATCTCGTCGGTACTGACTGACGGCCGACTGATGAAATGTAGATTGTGTGGATATGACAGGAACGATGTCATGGGGCATCAGGTATGCATTGAAAAAAAACCAGATGTGCACGAGGGAGCGAATCGTGGCGACGTTTAGGCAGTCCAATTGTTGAAAATTCCTCGGTCCGGGGTACACGCACGAGTGTCCTCAGTCAGGGTACTTCCGAGGACGCATGGCGGCCCCTCCAGGGTTTAGAGGGTCGCGCAGGGGGAGATGGCCAAGTATGTGCAACGTACATCCGACTCTCAGTAAAGATAGGTGTTAGGAAACAGGGTACCTCCTCTGAGGGGTGATTTCGGTTCTCCACAAGCGGAGGGTCGGGTGCCTCGAGGAATCAATGTAGACCACGACGGGGGAGTTCTTAAGCGACCCGAAGACAGAAGGGGGCAGGGTAATCTACTGCCACGACACTCCGCGACGACTGAGTTATGCCTAACGGCGGGTCCAATTGTCCCGGCGGTGTGAAAAAAAAGTCTCTAATAGACAAGGGAACTGCGATCAGTGAACTGATCTGCTTGATTTTCAAAAGATTTTATGCAAAGATTCTTTCTGCAACTTTCTTTCGGAAATATTTTTCGCTGTTCCTTTATATCAATTGTTTCACATCATTCTGTGCTGTGCAATACCTGTAATCTAGTAAAATGCCAAAGAGATAGTTCTATAAATTTTGATTTTAAAAAATTGACTGAATGAGTAATGAATTATTACCATAACCTAAACTATACAAAAAAATTAATAGGGACTATAGATATTAACCAAATAAACGTAGTACGGATCTGATAACTTGTACGTAAACCATGTTAACATTTTCATCTTGGGGGACGATATACATAAAAGCAATATAAAAGTTCTAGTACCTTTAATATAAGATTAAAAAAAACCATCTTAACAACTTTAAGGGTACTATTAATGCTGAGGAAATTGTGTGAAATATATTTATATAAATTACTTACCAGTACCTCGTAAAACATTTTTGTTGAAAAATTTTCTAAAGTATGCGTTAAACAATACGTTAGGAAAATTTTTAAAAAAGGTAATTGTATTACAAGTTATTGTCCATAATAATTATTGTAACATAAAAATTACCCATCATATTTTATTTAAGAAACATTTAAGTATCAGTTAAATATGATATGGGTATTAAAATTCTAGCAGTTAATACGTTAAATTTGCTATGCCTTTTATGATGAAGGCATAGCAAATCAAATGATCTAAAATACATTTTTTTAATCAGTTTAACTCCGAAGACATGTATATAAAATTACTTAGTATTTTGGCTATGAAGTTATAATTAAGTATTGTTTTAACTGGTTGACTGACACACTGAAAAATGCAACATTTCCAAGAGCGTTATACATAATTTGTTAAAAATATTCATCAGTTCTGCTATTTTTTTTTCTATTTCAATAGAGACGATCCTGTTGTTCTACTACTAATTGTGATAATCACTTTACAACTTTACTTTTTGAAATATGCAAAAATTAACTTAAGACATCAATTAGTGTCTTAAATTTCATTAATGGATATCTCACGTCATTTGATGATGTACAGTTTTTTTTTTTCATTTGAAGAGTGTCACTGACTTGTGACTCAGGTTCTACTTCATTTGTTATCTTGTTTTCTAATTATAAGTAACATTGCTAATTATGTAGGCCAAATCAAATTCGAGAGATTTTTACTTCACTTATACAACTACTGTAACACTATCTTTTGCTTGTCAAAAAAAATGAAAAAATAAATGTGATATAAATATTCTTTGTTTCATTTATCTTTGTTTGATCCACTCAGTGTATAAGCAATGAACGGCAATATACGCGGAACCATGAATATTAAAGAAAGTATTGCAAAAGAGCTTCATAAGCAAGCTCGTAGTAATTTTCTGACAAGATCTGTTGAACTTAAAATCGTGGACGATTTTTACCTGGCCGATTTGTTTGAAATGAATGAATATTCTAGAAGTAATAGAAGGATATAAATATATCCTTACACTGATAAATTGTTTTCTGAAATATACTTTTGCTTTTCCTTTGAAAAGTACAAGAGCTAATCAACTATTCAATTCAGCGATGACGGTAGAGAATGGTTTAATTCAAAATTAAAATTTCTACAACTGAAATTTATTATCAATCATTATTCAATTTCGCCTTTTTATTCCGATAAAATGCGTCAATAGTTAAGCGGTTCAGCAGGACCCTCAAGTTTAATATGTAGCATATATTTCCCGAGCAGGGGAATTACTGATAGGTAAGTATATTAGATGAATTGTTCAATAATTATAACAACAGGGTGTACAGGACTACTGGTTTCAGACCTAAAGATGTTTCTTATAAAAACGAACGCGAAGTGTCAAAACATATCAAAAGCCGCAAAAAAAAAAAACGCTGGCAACAGCAGCGTCGGCCTACGGTTGCGAATAAATTTAATGTAGGTGATCACGTAAGAATAAGTAAGTATGAAACGACGTTTGAGAAAGGATATCTTTCAAATTGGACGAACGAGGAGTTTACAATCTGCAAGATAAAAATGACACAGCCAATAACGCATGTTCTTAAAGACGGGAAGGGGGAATTTGTGAAAGGAAGTTTTTATGCCGACGACGTAGTAAAAACAAACACGGTAACATCTATTTGTTGGTAGAAAAGGTAGTAAAGGAAAGCAGCAATAATCTGTTAATCCGTTGGTTGGGATTCGATAAGAAAGAGGACTCGTGAATAAAAAGGGAGGACTTTATAAAATGATTTACGTTGTAGAAATATGATCAGTAGCGAGATGGACGAGGAAGAAAAAGATCAGAAGTTGATGGTAATTAATTTTGTCGCTTAATAGGCGTTGTAGTCGATTTCTATTCGGAAAAGTGACACACTCCTCTTCTTCCTAACAATATCAGGTGTTTGGTCGTAAGTCCTTCGAATTTGGGTAAGACTAATGCAGTTTTAAACTTATTATTCGACCCTAGCGGGTTAAGGTTCAGCAATATGTATGTTTTTTCCAAATCCTTGTACCATCTAATATTTATTTTAAAAAGAATGCCTTCCGACGTCGAAGGAATAGGTTACTATCCTTGCAGTGATAACGACGTTAATGTGGCGCGAAGAAACGGAGCCGAATTCGATAATGATATTCCACGATGTAATATGTAAAAAAAAATAACAAAATGAGATATTTTACTATGGTACGACACAATAATATCCATGTGTTTTAGATGAGCCAGACGTATAATAAAATCTCTAAACAGTTGGTCCCCAATAACGCGAATTTTCTTATGGTTTTTCAGCAGGAAAAAAGAAATCTAACACATACATATCATGTTCATGTAACACTTTAACACTTGATATGACGTTTGAAATGTTTAAAGAGATGTGTAGCGAGGCTGGGAACCGGAAAAAAAACTGGTTTTTGGTTATGGATAGAGAAAGAGATATCAATAAAGAAAGCCCTTTATAAATAAGTCCGAAAATAACGGCGAAAAAGCATGAAAAAAGCATAACAAAGAGTAAAAAGAACCCGACAAAGCGTGAACAAACCCCGAAAAATCTCGTGCGCTAGCGTGCAGGCTATTCAAAGCGTAATTACACCGTGCCCGACGGCAACCGCGTTCAGTAAAAGGTCGAATGGCCGCCTTAGTGGACTGCGAAGATGGCCGAGATTCGCAAGAGTATTAAAAAAAAAAACATGCCGAATTGACAAGAGGAAGGATCGAATCCTACTTGAAGACGCAACAAGATTTTAAACCACTTACGGAACCTTTAATTAAGCTTTCCCAACAGATCGGTTCTGAAGAGGACGAGAATAAACGTTTGAAAAAGTAAATGTAACCAAAGGCTCGCCCTCCGCCACGGGAGTCCGTCGAACAGTTGAGGGAAAAAGAGGAGCGTGATTACCGCGAATTCGAAAAGAGGCTCGACATTTTGGCTATGTTCGATCAGCTGACTGAAGATGATAGAATGAAGCAGGACAAATGTATTAGCAGACGACCGTCTGCCGAGCACGCGCTCGTACGGCGAGGTCGGGCAAAAAGAAAAACAATTGTTTAGCGAGTTAAACCGGAAAATGGATACTTCCGGCTTGTTTCCTTTGCAATTGGTTCCGCTGTCTGTCCCGGCCGACGACGAGATGAGGGGCGTAAAACGCCGGCAAAAGGCTAAGAGGTTTATTTCTTACGTGGCTCGTTCTCGGGCCGAAACAAAAGCTGAAGAGACAGAGCCGCAAACAAGGGACGATTACGAAGAGATGTTCAAGACCGAACCGATACACGGTTCGGTCTTAACTGCAACATACGCCTGACGGGAAGACGAGAGAAAGTATGACTGTCAGCACTAGTCAGGGACACGGAAAGCAACATGGACTTCATTCACAGGAAAAATCTAAAGATCGGCGATGCCATCGTAGACTCTGATCGGGAAGTAATATTCTAATAAGAGAAGTGACGTAACCCGCGATCTGTGTTTTTTTTTCGAATTGCTCTTTAGAAAGCGTCCCATTTCATATACAGAAGAAGATCTCGAAGAATATAAAAATATTCTGATCGTGAAAAATGCGCATAGAAGAAATAATTCCGCTCTGGAACGGGTGAAGAGTAACCGGAGCACAAGTACATGAATATAATAAGTAATCTGTTTCCGCCCGCCGCTTCCAAAAAACGAGGAGAAAGATTAGTCCCTTCTGTGATGACCTTGAACGATGACCGCAAAATCGAATACGTTTATTTTGACAACCCTAACAAAATCTGCGTGGGACTAAAATGTTGATGGCGTCGAAAAAGGCCGGAAATGCGGCACATCATATTGAAATCGATAATAGAAGAACATCATATCGATAATAGAAGAACTGAAAGAACGGGAACTGATAAAAGGAGAAAGCACGCTGTAGCCGAATCATTCGAAAATAATCCAGTTAATAAGTTATGTCAAACGGAATTCAGCTTGAGGATCACGTTCGGGACCTCGTACGAAGGCGATATTGCCGCCCGTGAAAAAAGGATTTGTAATCTGGCTTCTATGGAAAATTACGACGACGCCGTGAACTTGGACATCTGCATTTACTACATCAAACAGTATACTGGCGATTGCGGTTTTTCAGCGTAGGAGGAAAAGAATCATTTTAAATTCGTCGATGTTAAAGACGCTCGCGCAAATAACGCGGCTCTACCGGACGACGAAGACTATGTAATAACGTTGAAATATTGGCGGTTTCTTATCCCTCAAAAAAAGTCGAAAGTATGATCAGCAAAAACGAAAAAAAAACGCGGAATGTAATAATATCAACGATCTCGCCGTTCAGCAGCGGTTATTCGAACCTCTTTCCGTTTGAACAGATAGAACGGAAAATAAACTGATACAAAAATTATGATTAGTCTGAGGAGTTTTAGTTGAGCATAAAATGAAGGGCCGGCCTCCGTGGCGCGAGTGGTAGCGTCTCGGCCTTTCATCCCGGAGGTCCCGGGTTCGAATCCCGGTCAGGCATGGCATCTTTCACACACGCTACAATTCATTCTTCTCATCCTCTGATGAGATAACCTTAACGGTGATTCCGGAGGTAAAAAAAAAAAATAAAAAAAATAAAATGAAGGACACGAATAAACGGTTTAGTAGAGAGAAAAAAAGGACGCGGCTTGGTAAGTTCGATTGCAAGTTTACCGGGTAAAGCTTTCAGCATCGCAGGCAACGTTACAAGAACCGTACTCAACCGGGCTATAGACGTGTTCCCTTTCGAGGCTCAAAGACCTGGCTACCAGTACTGTGGTCCTCGGGAAAAACTTAAAAAAAGATTGCAAAGAGCGATTCGGGAATAAAGCGCACGATATAGCGTACAGAGTTTACAGCGACTCTCAGTGAAGACCGCAGGCCGATAAGGAGTTGGCGGAAAGACTCTGGCAGAGGATGACCGCGCCCGATTCTACCTATAAAGAGAAGGCCGCTGCGTGGGCTGTAATAAAAGGAAATTGAAAAGCAAATTCGCCGGAAGACTGAAGAAAAAAGGGACGCGGAAAAATCCAAAGAAAATAGGAAAGGCCGTTTACCTCGGGCCGTACGGTCCAAAGACAGGATGCAGTTTTAAAAAACGCTGATCCGCAAGTCGTAGACGAACCAACCGTCGTTAAGGCGCCGGTAGGGTTAGAATTGCTGCGCAAACTTCTCGATCGACCCTTGTCGAATGTCGAGCTGATGAAATTTGCACGTAAAGTCAGTATACCGTACTTTAGGGGGTTTTTCATGCACAACAACTTACGGCGAGAGTAAAAAAATTTGAATTGGGAATAGTGGACCTAGACAGGGTCGTCAATCCGGGCACGCATTGGGTTTGTTATAGAAAATGAGGCGCGAAAGTGGTTTATTTTGACAGTTAAGGAAATTTACGCCCGCCTAAAGAGGGCAGGTGAAAATTCCCCTGAGACTCTTAAAGAATGTAATGGAGCATACGCTCCTGACAAAGGATCTGGATAAAGGACAGGATAGCAGAAGAGCAATATATCATGTTATGGATCTATATACAGAAG
>JAAAKQ030143452.1:0-13168 GCA_010016005.3 Zanna intricata
CAATTCATTCATCTCATCCCTCTGAAGTTATACTTAATTGTGGTTCCGGAGGTTAAACAAAAAAAAAAAAAAAAAAACGGTCACAAAAATAGACTCTTTTTCTATTTAGCCTCTTGTCTATTTCAGAGGATGAATGGGGGTGATATATTTGAATGTGAATGAGGTGTAGTCTTGTGCAGTCTCATGTTGACCATTCCTTGAGATGTGTGATTCATTGAAATCCAACCACCAGCGAATAACGGTATCCACGATTTAGTATTCACATCCGTATAAAAGTTTACTAGGATTAAAACCTTTACTAGGATTTGAACCTTAGAACTCTCGACATCGAAATCAGTTGATTTGCTATGTCGCGTTAACCACTAGACCAGGCCGGTGGACAACACATCAAAAGAACTGAATACGAAGACCTGTTATAGAATACACTAATAATTATCATTTTCTTTTTGAATATCGTTGTATTAATATGAAATATTTAATTAAATTTTATTTATTTATTTATTTTTTTTTTTTTTACTATCACAATCTTTTATTTAATTATTTCTTTTTAGATAAAATAAAAATTAATAAATAAATTTATAAAATGCCACGACTTATCACTTAATATGGTTAATTTTACATTTTCTTTAGCAGGTTATCAAGATAATTGTAAACCTTTTTTGAGTTTTTCTATTTTTAAAAATATCATATGCGATTAAGAATAGTAACAAATCAAAATATTACAATGAGTTTTGATTCATTTTGAATTATTACCTCAACGACTCTCATTCTAGTCGTGATTTTTACAATTTCTAAGCAAGCAAATTTGGATAACTCTATCCAAAATCAATTTAAAAAATGTAATATCTATTAAAAACTGCTTTTATTCTTTTCTTACAAAAAAAATTCTTAAAAATTCAAAAGAATTTTGTTAATAGATATGTGTTCTGTTTTGTGAAAAAGAATTTTCAAACCACGTTCTTAAATATGGTTTGAAAAAAATTCTGGCCTCTTTTTGGGATGCCACCGATGCAAATGCCTCGGTAGACATTTACATCGGTGAATTTTGACTCAGCCTTTGCCTTTGCTGTAGGCTTCTTTCGGACATCTTCTCTCTTCTTGCCCTACTCGTTGCCTTCTGAACTAGCTAACCAAGTTCGCGGAAGAACGAACCCCGCGCCTAGTT
Organism: Zanna intricata; assembly: GCA_010016005.3. Lineage (NCBI taxonomy): Eukaryota > Metazoa > Arthropoda > Insecta > Hemiptera > Fulgoridae > Zanna > Zanna intricata. Next base: position 1,166 of record JAAAKQ030143452.1, read on the forward strand.
CTCTAATTTATTTAACAAGTTCTTATGGCTGTAAATGTCTCATTATTATTATCGGAATTTATTAATAGCACACAAGTCGACAGTCAATCACCCGAGTCTTGGTTCACATGCAGCCCGCCTTTACTCTCTACCTTCTCCCGGAGTTTATTATCGACCATCCTCTCGTATATCTTCATGGTATGCTGATAAGATATATCGGCCTACACAAGGTTGGTGCCTCCTCTGTCTTTTAATGTAAGTGAAAGATCTAATTTAAGTAAAGATATAAGATCTTAAGATAAGTAATTTAAAACCTGAATTTAAGTAAAAGATCTTATTTTATATTTTTCAATATTGAGGCAGCAGTCCTCCTTAGTTATGTGAAATAATCTTTCTTTAAAGGTTTTAAGTTCCAAATAAATAAAATATTTAAATTTAAAAAAAAATAATATTATTTTTATTATAACATAAATATTTTTTTACGTTAATTATTTTGTTTTTAAATTCATTTTCTAACAATAGTATTTTTATATTTATTCTAAACCTTTCATTTATCATCGTTTTTGTAGGCAGATATCTTAGCCTATTTCTCTAGTTTAAATTCTACAAAAAGTTAAATAATTCTATTATTAAATATTGTTATTATGAAAAATGAAGTTAAACATGAAATGCGGTTAAGATGGTTTTTTTTTTTGGTTTATTTTATATTTAAAAATAGCTTATGACGTTTTATTTATATTTATTCAAACAAAATAATGTCAAAGAAAAAACATGGAATATACAACATGCAGTGAGTGGTTTTTTCCTACACATTACATGAAGTTTCAATTATATACTATAAAAATTACAGGATGTTTTTGTGTCCCGTTTATTAGAAAAAAAAAATGTATATAAATATATATAAACACGCTACACATAGATACGTTCATGTAAGAGGCGTTATCACCTTGAACGAAAATAAAATAGAATTTATGTACCACTGAAATACGTGACGAGAAGTGGGAACCGGCAGCATTACAAGAGTACTTGTTTTGCGGCCACAATCCTTTCTTGTGTCTGTGGAAAACGTTCTACAGAAACAGGTGCTGGAAGTGCCTCTACCATTTGTCATGAATAATATAACACATTTGGCAAAGCTTCAACTTTGTTCTCTAAACACATTCATTTTCCCCTTAGTCAGCAGACTTGTCTGCTATGTACGGATTTTCTTTCAAACAATAATAAAAAAAAATAACCTGGAACAAAAATAATAATTTCAATAAATTAACTTTAATACTCCATTATCTTGTCGTCTGTTTTTGTTTGAAATTTATTATTTATATTCGTACATAAATATTCTCTTATTAATTATTCTCTTATGAGACCTTTTTTTTTTTTTTGTTTTATTTTGGAATCTTACTTATCATTATTATATCTTAGATTTCATGTCCTTAAAATAGTTTGAACAGTTCCAATTTAGTATTGTTAATTTAATTATACTGTGTTTTTTTTATCCAAAATTAAAAAAAAAAAAAAAAAAAAAATAGGGATATTTTCTTAACTGCAGTAATAAGCCCTCATCGAGACCTTTTCAACGATATCTGTGTGATAAGTGGTACTTATTTTCGTTGGTTCCAGTGTTATAGCCAAATAAAATTTTAATTAATGAAATCTTTGGATCTTACAGGGGAAGACACATCGGTTGGAATCAGATTTCATCTCTTTTTTTTAATTTAAATATATTAATAATTATAACAATAATTATTAACCAGTGATTTTAAAAAAAATAATTCAATAAAAATAAGAAATATACGAGTATGTGTAACGACGACAATAAATATGTCAGATATTAACAGATTTGGTGAAATATCTGATTATTTAATATTAATTGATTAAATTATAATTTAGAATCGTTTTATTTTTTGATTTTCGTACAAGGAAGTAATTAGTGATGAACAAAGCAAGAACAAAACCAAGACTAGGACAATCTTGGTATTAGTCTTGGTCTTGCTTGTTCGGTCTTGGTCTTGGTCATGCTTAAATACTTTTAGTCTTGATCTTGGTCTTGCTTATTTAGTCTTGGTCTTGGTCTTGCATGTTTTGCCTTGGTTTTACTCATTTGACTTGTTACTTGGGAAATTTTTTGTTTTAATAATTTTCCTAAATGCTAACATTATAAACATTTTATAAAGTCATAAATTATAAATTATACACAATCAATATTCAACTAATAAAAAACTTTATTTTATTGCGATCCAAAAAATATTAAAAATCAATCACCATCCATTAATTTTCATATATTTTTATAATATACATTACTTATGTTAATATATTTATTACTTTTTAATTGATGCCCATTAATAATGCATAGTAACCATCGAGCCGACTCGTTATTCAATCGATTGTGATGTTTCCTTGTGGCAAGTGATGCTTTTGAAAACAGTCTTTCGGCTGGAACGGATGTGGCCGAAATTGACAAAAAAATCTCGAGCCATTTTTGCCAACAAAAAAATAAAAATAGAATGAAAACCACATAAACATTATTATTGTTATTGTTGTACCAGAATGTATATAGAACATGAATCAGAAATTATAGAATAAGATCTGCAGAGAGGAATTTAGTGTCATGATTCTCCTGAAATCACTTACGACGTAGTCAAAACAAAGATTGGAAACATCCAAATTTATTTGTACTGTTTTTTCTTGTAATTAATAAATTGTTACGTGTTGTATATAAAAAGCCAACTGTCCCCAGAGGCAAGAGCCGTCTTTAAAAATACAATGTTGTTACAAACAGCGGTTCTTGACGCCGGGGTCAAGAACACCGTTTTCGATAAATTTAATAAAATATACCATTTTTTATAACACAACCTTTATAAATACGTATATAGGGTGGAAAAGTGTGAAAACCTGATCCCCATTTCTGGCGACCCCATATGAAGAATTACTCCCGTTTCTAACTAATACAGCGTTCTTGACCCCGGAGGCAAGAACCATAGGGAACGTGTTAATATTATTTGGAAGCAAATCCGACTATGTTTTGCCAACACTACAATCGTCTTAAATTCTCAAATTTCTTATCATGCATGCGAGCTGTCATGACATGTCAAGAAAACAGTATCTTTAGTTGTGAGAGTTGTGAAAACTCGAGAACGTACCCTTCCTTCATTTCTTCAACGCATTAATCGACCTTTTAGTGTAAAAAAAGGTACAAAGTACTGAAAAGCAGTAAAAATATAGAAAAAAAATTGGTTCAGCTATATAATGCAACCATGTGTTGTCCAAACATTAGGACAAAGAAAACTTACTTCGAGAACATTCTTGTAGATCCTATTTTTCAAACAGTGGTAAAGTTTACTGTTTTTTGTTTTTTTTTTTATATATATTGTGTTAAAATCTAGTGAAGCAAATTGGAAATTTCAAATAAAAAAAAAATATTTTGTTCCCAGAAAAAAAGCATATGTTCAAGTAACTACAAATATTTTAACTCATAATTTCAACGGCGTTTATATTTTTTCGTTTAGTCTTGCATATTAGGTCTTGGTTTCGGTATTGGTCTTGTTCATTCGGTCATGGTTTTGGTCTTGCTTTTTCGCAAGACCAAGACCAATTTTACTCATCACTAGAAGTAATGTAGTATCCATATCAGATACTTTATATTTCCATCCGCGCTAATATAACTAGTGGAAAAAAGAATTATCTTCTAAAGAATGGAAAAAAAAATAGACTTAAAGTTAACTGTAATATACTAGAAATTTTAATTTTCAGTAAGTACTGATGGAAAATAAAGTAGAAAGGAGTAAAAATATTACAAAATATAAAGGAAACCTTTTATTATCGTAAAGAGTACATTAATTAGAATTTATTGGTTAATTAATAAAAATTCACAATATTTGATTTGCTTCCAGTTATAAATTTTGGAAAATATTTGTCAAAAAAGTACTTATTTAATGTAAAAAAAACACCAAATTATGTTTTGATATTCTGAAACAATTTTTTTTTTTTTTTTAATTTACTGTTAAAAATTGTTGATAAAAATGTAAAAATACTGGAATTTACAGAACAATTATAAAATGAAGATTAATGAAAGAAATATTATAAATTATTTAAAAAATTATTGTTTCAAAGATGATAATAAAATAACAGTTAATCGATAATGCGCAATACTCTATTAGTGTTTAAATCCTTATTTAAGGCACATTTAGTATATCTGGTACTGTGAACGGTAATATCGGTAGAGAAGGTTTTCTGTGAATTTTAGTTTAAACGTGTTTAGTTTTAACGGTTTGCCATTAAAACAATGCTATACTTATTTACAGCAAAGGAATACGCTGATATATTATCCATTTTGGAAGTGTGTATTGGTAATGCTATAGCTGCTGCAGTAGGATATGAAATACGCTTTCCGAATAGCAGAATTTCAGATCCCAAAAGAATTAAGGCGACTTTTCTCAATCTTTGGGAAACAGGTTCACTCCCTAGTATTCGTACAGCTACGAACGATCAATCCAATACGACGTTGTTATTAATGAAATTATTATCGATTCAGTTCAGCGTCGTCCAGATGTCAGTACACGACATCTTACTAAGCAGATTGAAGTTTCGTATTCGATGATTTAGAGGACACTAATACAAAACAAGTTATATCCTAATCATAAACAGGCAGTTGAAAATCTACACCCTCGAGACGGTCCGCTTCGTTTGGTGTTGTGCAACTGTTGGAATAAAAATCGACAACTCTACAAGTATCTTTTGTTTAACGACGAGGCAAATTTCACTCGAAATGGCCTCAACAACTTACTCAATAAGCATACATGAGCAGAATAGCAATTTTAGCACTGATTTAGCATCAGAGTATGGTGTTGGACTGTTCCTATTTCCTGGTCTTTAATTCTGAGGTCTACTTGCACTTTCTCTTCAAGAAAAATTTCTGCAGCTGCTTGAAGATATTCCTTTAGCGCTGACACGCAAAGTATACTTTCAGCACGATGGCGCGTCTCCCCAGTTCTTTGTGCGTTTCCACTCACTTAAATCATCATTTCCCTGAGAAATGGATTGTTGTGGAGGCCTCATTTCTGGCCTCATTCCTAACACTTTTAGATTTTCCCTCTGGGAATGGATAATAAATTTTGTATATAAAAATATACATTCCATGAAGCATTAATTAATTGTTGTCCGCATTATGAATGCGGCTGAGCAAATTAAGGAGAGCCCTGAAGAACTAAAAAGAGCAACAAAATCAGTACAGAAGCGTGTCAAGAAGTGTGTTAAAAATGGCGTGCTCATTTTTGAACATTTATTGTAAACTGTTACTTATAATGCACTTTGTTCTAGTATGCTGTTTATAAATAAATTTCGATTTTTTTCTAACTTTTCTTTGATTTGTTCAACTTATCTTACACGATTTTGTTCAGAGTTAAATACTCTACAAGTTTTGTTTAAACGTTTTACATGATCACTACCCATTTAACAATGACATTGTACGTCAGACATAAAAAAACAGGTTTATTACTTCAGTTTATTGGCTCCCAGCCCAGATTTCACAAAACCTACTGCAGAAACGGTTCTGCTACATATTTTATTCAATGTTGCAGATTAAAACCATTAAAAAACACTAATTGTGCCCTTTACTTACTTAAGAACGTTTTCATTTCACCAGGGTAGCTGAAATCCGAGTGAAATTTTTCACCAGCCGTAACTCGCAAACGAAGCACTTTAGGGCATTTGTTTAAATTAACGTTTCCCATTATTTTCACTAGCAGAGTAGGTTAGAAAATTCACGGGAGAACTTCGTAATACAATCTGCATTTATATATATATATATATTAAAATAGATTTGTCAGTAGGCCTAATCAAATTAATTTTTTTTCTTGATAAGAGAAAATAAAATTTTGTTGGCCAATCGTGGATAAGTATTTTATCCAGTGTTTTCTTGAATTGGCTAGGATATATAATTAACTAATTGTAATATTTTTTTGTAAAATTAATTTTTTTATGGCGTAAATGCAGCGATATTTTTACAAAATATACATAATAATTATAATCATTATTATTTTTTCTATTTAAAAAATTATAACTGCTATCTTTACATAAATTATTAAACCTTCAGGGAATATATGTTTGTAGACTCGTTTGTCTATTATACTTTACGCTATATATTTATAATAACGTGACTATGCATTTTTACTGTTGAATTACTTTACTTATATACAAGTTTTAAACTTTAACTTTACGTAACACAGGTAAATACTTTGAAGTACTTTCATTATATAATTTTATTTATTCATGGTAATTACTTTAATAAAATATATTCATTATTTAAAACAATTAGCTTTTGTTTTAAGGAATAATTAATTATAGCACTTTGTTTTTAAACACGTTTAACACTTTTTACTCATACTCTGTGAATAACCCTGCACTTAATTATTTTAATATATTCTGCTTACTTTAAATATGTTAACTAGTTTTTTTTTTTTTAACAGTTGTTATATTTGATAAACTGTTTAATGATTTCTTTTTTACTTCAAGATATATTTAATTTTTTTTTTTTTTTTTTTTTTAATTTGAAGAGATCTGAACTTGTTATGTACTGCAGGATATATATATATATAATAAATTCACACGTATTACCAAAAACAAAGGTTACAGTGTATACATTGTTGTGAATTATTGTATAAGCGATTATTTCAAATGTATCGTACCCGTTTTATTTAGTATCGGGTTGTAAACTAGCACGCTTCAGTTTCTCTCTCCTCTATTGGCCGTAGTCATAGCAACAAGCCACGACTACTTCCAGCCATAACATTGAGTAATTATTCAGTGGTTGCTAAATTCATATTATATTATATTCTCTACGATACCGATTCGTCATTTGAATCACACCGTCTGGCCACTTTGTTTCAGTCAAGCCCAACCCACCCCCTTCTACCGTCTTATTCTGAATAATATAATTATAGTAATTATGATAAACGTTAGTGTAAAATGTAAGTATATATCTAATTATGCTATTATTGTAAAGAAAAAGGTATAAAAAATAAGTAAAAACAAATTTAAAAAATTTAATGCACAGTTACAATAATGAATACTGTAAACGCAAAGGGAGATTAGACTTAACTCTCACTCACTCACTCTCTCTCTCTCTCTCTGTATATATATATATATATATATATATATATATATCTAACTCTCTGTATCTCTTTCTACGCCTCCATCCATCTCTCTCTCTCCTCCTATGGATTTATATAAGAATACTCACAGTTAGTTAAGAATAAAGATATTTCATAAGTTCAGATGTCACACTAGACGTAAATGAACTCCTTCATTATCACAAGTTTTTCCTTACTTAAGTATTAATCTAAGAAGACTACTGATTCGTTTGTAAATCTTTGTTTGTAATTGCTACATTACCAGGTGTTCCTTTATGTCAGTTCTTATCGATTTTTAAAAAATAAATGTTAGATTGAAATTCATTTAAAATTCATTCATCAAAATTTTTTTTTTTTTTTATATTTTAATTTCGTAAATTTAAGACTAAAGCACTTATCCAATTCCAACAAATATAGTGGTAAGTCTAAAAACTTGGCGACAAGTACGAACATATATGTTCGTGTATATATATATATATATATATATATATATATGTATATAAAGATTAATATTCGATTTCTCTGTTCTTTTGCTCTCTTGTAGGAAATCTTGAGTCGGCTGTCAGTAATACCACCATTTTTCGCTCCGAACTAACATACACCTCGCTCTTTCAAGGTCGTATCTTTTATCAACTTCTTCCTTGACTGAATCCGCTCAAAGTTTTTCATGATTATCCCTCTTTAACTCCAGTTCTCTTCGATCCCATAGTTTTTTCTGTATTTATAACTTGTCCATTTAATAATTTAGATAACCCAATTCTCTTAAAATTGTTTTAGATATTCCTTCGAGCAAATCATTATTTATGCTTAACTTTTCTCTCTTTTTTCTGTTTAAACTCCGAAACCGCCTTCTTACTTTAGAGGATACTTAGAGGATGAATGAGGATGATACGTAGGAATGTGAATGAAGTGTAGTCGCCTTGTATAGTCTCAGGTCGACCGCTCCTGAGAAGAGTGGTTAATTGAAACCTAACAACCAAAGAAGATCGGTATTCACGATCTAGTATTCAAATTCATTTAAAAGTAACTGCCTTTACTAGGATTTGAAGCTTAGAACTCTTCGAAATCAGCTGATTTGTGGTGACGAATTAATCACTAGACCAGCAGTAGAGAGAGAACTTAGCCCAATGTGCTAACTTCTCTCTTTAATTCCTTTTTTTCTCACGCTATTTCTTCTGGTTTTCCCAATTGCATTTTCAAACAATTAATTTCTGCTTCTTTCAGTAGCTACTATAGCGTCCATCCTTCTACAACGCCGCATGTAGATTTGTAAAGTTGTATATTTTCTAGAGAATGCGTTGGCTCTTTAAAGGAATTTAAATATTACTCAGCAACTCTTTTGTGAAATATGTATTATTATGTCGACTTTATCACAAGATTATACTGATTTTCAGCTACTAGAAAATCAGAATAATTTTATAATTATAAAAATTTTTTTAGTCGTAAAGTATAAAAATCTGCAATTAGGTCTGCCTGTTTTATCTTTATTAAATTTTTTTATTTTAATATTTTTATTGGTATTAAAACATAACCTCATGATTGATAAATAAAAGCGACATAAATTAGTTTGATAAAAATCGTTAAGAACTCTTAATTATGGATATTAAAATTTAAAGATGATGTAAATTTTATATTATAATTGTTATTAAAATGTAATTCTATAATAATCGGATTAAAAAGAATATTTATAATTCTTTCTCAATTTATTTCATTTATTATTTTTTTACATTATTATTTAAGTATCTGTAATTTAAAAATGATTTTTTTTTTTCTTCTTCGGTAGATAAGTCGATGAACCAGTGATGAATCTTTTACAATTCCCCCTTTTATTTTCTTTCCCTTTCTACGAATATTCTGTGTATTTTATTTGCTGTTTGGGTCATGAGGTTTCAAGTAGGGAGATGAGATGAATCATTTCGTTATTTAATTTGATGGATTTCGTTTACTGATTTTTGTATAATATACCGATGGAATGTTTAATTTAATTTTAAGAGACATGATTTCGTGTTGGGTTGAGGGGTTTTTTCATCACAGGAAAAGGGATTATGTTATATAAGCGATGATGTTGAAGATTTAACCCCATTACTAATACAGTATATAATGTACTGTACTGTGCATATCTCTGTGTTCTGTACTGTTATCGGTCTTATAAGACCAGAAGTCTTCTTATATAAAGCGGATTATCTTTCTTTATTTAATGTACATAGTAAGAATATAATTTATCTGGAAGTAAAAGTTTTAATAATTCAACTGCACATAAATATATTTTAATGCAAGAAAATTTTTCCATTAACTTTAATTATTTTTAAAATGTATCACTATTGATATTTTAATCGATTTTAAATTACAATCTAGCATATTTATTATTTTAGTTATCGGTTTAACTTTATTATTTTTTAGTTTATCAGTTAGATTAGTTGTTTATTTTGGTTTGAAATATTTATTTAGTTTAGTGGAATATAACTTTATTTATTAAAAAAACATTGTGATGAAATTTTTTTAATTAATTAACATCCGTAGTTCGTGACCCATTGTAATACGTATGTACTGTATATGAACTATACTCTCTCATATATGTTTTTTTATTTTTTCTGGCTTTAATTTTTTATTTTCTTAATACACAGTTTCTTTCATTTTTTCCGTTTTTAATTAGCAAAATAATTTCCTAATACCTTTAAAAGCAAAGCAAAATTAGTAACTTTTGCTACTAATAAGTAGCAAAATTATTTTTGCTACCGAAAACAACTATTTTACGTCTTAAATCAAAGAACCTGAGTACATCTCGGATTTGAAAACTTTTCATACGAAGATTATATAATAAACAAGATTTATTATGCTAGATACAAAATTTCAGCTGAAAAAGATATCATTATTTATAATTAAAACAAAGGAGCTTTGTACTTATAAGAAACCTATAGAAAAAAATTGTTTTGACCTGGAAATTATGTTATGGTAAATTCATGAAATTGTTAAAGTAGTTATTGGATGATTTGAAATTAGAAATCTAATTTATGGAGTTGCAAACTGTTATTAGCTTACTAAAAAAGAAAAAATAACTCTCTACATCACAGAAATAATCGTCTTCTTAACAAAAAAAAAAAATAATAATAATAATAATACTGATTAATTTCAAAAAGGGAATGGACAACAAAATATTTTTAAATTTATGAACAAGTCTTTTCTTTTTATTGCATAAGTGTTTTTATATTATTTATTTGATACTATTTTTAATAAGTTTGAAATATAGTCACATTTTCTTAACTTCTTATAGTTATCTTTTGTAGTTATCTTGTAGTTATCTTTATTTTTATTTTTCAGTTGGAAAAGGAAACATGTAACACACTTATATCCTTTCTTTGGTAAATAAGAATAACTTTATGATAATTTTAAATTTCTCTGCTGTTATTACTAGACCACAGCATTGCCATTTGAATTCATTTTTTTTTGTAATCACTGAAACTATTTATTTTGTAAATGAATTCGTAATTCGTTATTTTCTAAAATTTGCATCATCCCTTAATGTCTTAAACGTGATGAATTATTCTGATTATTTTTAAGGAAAGTGATTAGTTTCAATTTATTATTATATTAGTTTAATATATTTTAGTTTTAATATTTCTGTTTATATTACGAAATAAAATTTTATAAAAGATATTTTTTTATCATTATTACCATTGTACTGTTAGAGAAGAAAATATAATGTGTGGAAGTGGTTTTTTAACCACTTTGAAAGAAGTTTTTTGTTAAAAATAGAAAATATATATGAAAATATTTTTTTTTATAAATGATCGTCAAGTAGTGCAAAAAATGGAATAACTAAAACAAACAAATTTTTTACAAGTGTATGGAATAAATCCTATTACGCCATCACATCTTGGAACTGACTTCAATTTTTTTTTTTTTAGACATCTCAAAGACCTCTCTTATACAGATTAGTATTCTTCATTTGCAATCTATTTCACTTATATAAATAAACGGTTCCAGCAAAAAATCAGATAATTAAAATGATTTTTATCGTCACAAATAAATATAATGTTATTTTTGGATTCGTAAATGATCTGTCCCTCGATACAACCAGCCTTCAATAGCGATAAAATAAAAGCAGTATTTATATGTTACATGAGTAATAATAGTAAAATTTAATAACATTAGAATGAGCTGCACTAGGTATTTTCGGTTAATTCGAGAATAATGAGGCTGATTTTTTTTTTCAAGTGTTTACGTATATTCAAAAACAAAGATAGAATGGAATTTTACAATGAAGTTACATTTGGATTCATTCTTCTTTTGTGCTGAACATATTTATTGCCTGTATTCCGTCATTTTATCCTCCATCCAGCACATATGACTTCCTCCGAAAAAAGGATCGCATTGATTCCTCTAAACATTAGGGCCTCAGAAGGCGTATTATTTTTAAAGCGAAAGGCGCTAGCTTTAAAACGTCATCAGGAGACAGAATGATGAGAGAATGAAGCTCATATACGCCTAACAAATGATTAAACGGGGCTTTATCAGCCCCGGTCAATTATTTCTCACCAGTCTAAAGGATCGGACCGCAAATAACAACTCCGTTTACGAAAACGTACCATATTACCATCCCTAAATCAATTTTGACTAGTTTCGGCGTGGCGTCAGTACATATGTACGTACGTACCTATCTCGCATAATACAAAAAAGAGCCGTAAGATGTTGAAATTTTGGATTTAGAACTGTTATAAAATTTAATTGTACACCTTCTCTATTGATTGGAGTCGACTGAACAAAACAAGTCCAAAATCAAAAAAAATTGTATTTTGTTTTTTTTTTCTTAACTGCAGTAATAAGCCCTCATTAAGAGCTTTTCAATGATATATTATAAGTGGTACTTATTTATTTTTATTGATTCCATAGTTATATCTAA
>JAAAKQ030143463.1:0-10394 GCA_010016005.3 Zanna intricata
GTAGAGAATTTAATTATAAGAAGATTGATGTAAATAATGTCAACAGAAAACAAATAAAATTTTAAACATATCGACTCGTATTAAAAACAAAACCGATGAAAACTTAGAAGAAATTAAAAAAAAAAGAAAACAGATGTGTTTAGTAGGTACAATAATTTTAGACCTACGGAAAACAAGTTGGCAACACTGATTTTTTTCATCACAATGAATTTGCCCCTTAATTGACCTTCCCAGAATTTCAGAAAGCCTTAATTTACCTGGAGGAACTGAAACTCAGGCAAAAACTTTCACTCTGTATAACTCGCTAACTAAGCGTTTTCGGACCTATGTTTATATGAAATTTTCTTATTTTTAGTCTCTAGAATGAGTTGTCAAAATATTGCCCTATCCTCCTGAATCACCCTGAATATAATTGTTATATAAGTTTATTCATAAAAGGAACCATTTTGGGCTCTTAATCCTGAAAATAACATTCTTGAGAAGTTTTTATTTTTAAACTAACTACTAACTCACTCCTGCATTCCAAAAGTAACCTTAATCTTTTATACATTATTACTTTTCAAAGGAAAAACCACAAGTTGTTGTAAATGTTAAAATATAACAAGATGTTTCTATTATAAGAGTTATTCACTGCAGTATTTACAGTTTTAAGAACACTTACAGTTATTCAAATTTATTAACAGAAAATTCATTTATTAAACACATTATGATTTAGATAAACCATATTACATAGTGTGCTTAAAACATTTATGTACCTGCATCATGAGATTGTAATCGTCTGATATGCGTAAATGCCTCTTCAGCTGCTGAAATTAATCGAGCTCTACGTTTCTTAACTCGTCTTTCATAATCATGCTCTTCATAAAATCTTTCATTATGACTAGAATCACGGCGTCGTGAATGTGTAGTAAGAACAACTCGTGACTGCATCTATAAGTTAAATATCAAGTAATGGAACTGATAAAATAATAAACTGCATCTTTACAAATATGAAACTATCAGAAATTCATTTAATGCTGCAGATAAAATATTTAAAAAAATAAACTTAACTTCAAAAATTACATTAAGAGCTAAAAAAATAATTTCTTTAAATTAGAAGTATGTGCCAAATTATTACTAATGTTTATTTGCTTTCCTAATTAGAAAACATCAAAATGTTAAGGATAAGGCTGAAAAATTATTATTTTAATTAAAATAGTCGTAGTAAAAAGCATAATAAAAAAGTAGTAAGTAGAGTAATAAACAAGTCTGGAAAAACTAGTAAGAAATAAAAAAAGCCATTAGCAAATAAAATAGTCTTTGGATAAAAATAATAAACATAAAGAGACTGCTACTAAACATGAGTTAACTGATTGATTTTGAAACAAAAATAATTATAGTAAAATAAAGAATCTATGTGGAATCCCATGAAAAGTACTTTCTTAACAAAAGATTGGTATTATCTCGCTCAATATTATGTACTAAGGTTATTTAATATTATTACGTACTTAAAATTACTATGAAGGTTATTATTATGTACTAAGGTATTTAATAGAATATATATCTAGATATACCAAAGACAAAAGTATAACAAATTTTTTCCCCCCAACAGCACAGAATTTAACAATGCCTCTTACCTTATGTTTATTGTTTTTTCTTAGCGCTTTTGAGGGTTTCTCTTATCAGTTAATATATTTTTTTTTTGTAAAAATCACACGTTAAACTAAAAAAACATTAAAATAATGCTAATATTAAAATATAATTAAAAACCTAATATTAAAATATTCAGTACTGTACTATTTATGTGTGGCTGGCTTTTAACTCTTTTTATTTTTTTTTAATCTTTAACAACATATTTTTATAATATGCAATATTTTATTGTTTTCTATGTTTAACGTGCGATTTTGAAAACAAAATTATTACGTGATGACGAGGGAAGCCCTCGAAAGTGCTATGAAAAGCATAAAGTTAAGAGGCACTGTTGAATTCGTACTGTTGGAGGAAAATAAATTGTATTTACATAATTGTCTTTGACATAATTAGTACAGAGGAAAATATGGATAAATACAATAACAAAAAAAACAATTGATTTTACTAAGTTAATATCTATAGATCAATAACATATAAATACTATGAATATTAAAAAGATTTTTCTCGGTAAAATGTATATATATATATATATATATGTTTTTATTCACTATTTTAGCCATAGACCAATATAAAAAAAAAACCAACAAGGAAATTTTGAATGATTCTTACTACAAGATTTACATTTAAATTTCTTACATATTTCATAATTTAAATATAATTAAAAATCAATCTGTTATTATTTATAACCTTTCCAGACAATTATTAAAATAATTTTATATTAAAAAAAGAAAAAATAAATAAATATAACACAAACAGTAAATTTATAATTAATTTTAAATAAATCACCTGAGAATTTGTATTATTTGTTCCATCTACTTCATAATACTTAAAACTTGAAGATTTTCTTGATTTTGATATAGGCAAACGATCGAGATATGGATTATAAATAGGAAATTCTGTGTAATAACGTTGTAAGACCCAAACAGCAGCTCTCTGTATACTCAACTGCCCTAAAGAATATGACCGACTTTCTCCGTCAGGACTCCTAACAACCTGAAAAATATAAAATAAATTGTAATACACCAGCCGCGCAACCAAACATTTCGGAACAGAAGTCGATATTACAGGAAACACAATAAGAGAAAATCTGTTATGTTTTTCCCTTAAAAAAAGAATCAAAATTTTATTACTTTAAAAATCTTAACTACGAGGTGTGATAAAAAAATACTATGAATTATGTTATAAAAAACAAAGTAAAAAAGTTACCTTAAATATGAATTAATCTCCTTCAAAGTACCGTCCTTGGCTAGCAATACATCTATCCCAATGTTGAATCCACGACTGGAAGCATTTCTGGAAGGCTTCTTTTCGAATGGCTTTCAGCTGCTCTGTCGTGGCCTTCTCAATGTCAGGAATGGTATCAAGATGTTTCCCTTTTAGCACATTTTTTATTTTTGGGAAGAGCCAGAAGTCCCATGGTGCTGAATCTGGTGAGTAAGGCAGATGTGGACAGACAGGAAGACTTTTAGCGGTCAAAAACTCGCAAATCAAAAGCGATTTGTGGCACGGCATGTTGTCATGATGAAAAAGAAATCAGTTTGCCCAATTTTTAGGTCTCTTTCTTCGCACATTGTTTTGCAAATATTCCAGTATCCCCTTATAAAATTCAGAGTTTACAGTTGTTTCCCTTGCAACGAACTCTGATCACACTATGCCCTCACAACCGAAAAAAACAATGACCATGACCTTGATGTTCAACTTTGATTGAGGGGGCCTTTTTAAGGTGAGGTGAGTTACTGGTTTTCCATTGAGAACTCTGAATTTTTGTCTCAGGGTCATAGCTGTAGAATCAACTTTCATCCCCAGTAACAATTTTGGCCATGAAGTTATTTTTTTTTTAAACTTGAAACAAAACTTAATGTTAATGCGTTTTTCAAGGTCCATATTCATGACAGACACTGCAAACACGACCTCACTGTAGTGACTATAGAAGCAGACTGACAAGCCGGAACGTGTTAACTAACTGTCTCAACACGTGAGGGTATGAGACATACTAGTTGAAATAGATGCAGCGTAAGTAATTGCTGCTATAAAAACTCATTCACCATATTTTTTGATCTTGCCTCATACTTCAGAGATACTTACTTTTTATATTTACTTCTATACTTTTACTTTGTCTTGTAACAGAGTTCAAATCAAAATAAAAGCATAGACAGTAAACAACAATACAGGACAATTTTCCCTCTATTTCTTAAACCCTCACTTCATTAAAATACATGATACACTGATTAAACAAAATAGTTAATAAGTTTAAAAAAAAAAAGTAATGATAGTTATTTACCTTAATGTAATAAACAGGCTGAAGATGTCTAATTTCAATCAGAACAATAGCTAAATAATGAATAAAAAGCAAAGTTTCTGTCAAGCTGGAAGCATACGCAACTAAAGCACGGTATTCTAACATATCTTCACCAGTAACTGAAGCACGAGCGCCTAGAATAAAGACAATAAAATAATTAAAACAAAATCACAACAATAAATATACTGTAACCAAAAGAATACTGCAAAGTGTATATATATGGTCATCATCAATTATGATAATTTTATAGATAAGCTCAGGAATCAATAAAAAAGTATATACAGTAGAGTTATAGACCATATAAAAATCTTCTTTCTTTCCACAGAAGCACAGACTACAAGCAAAACAATAATTCATCAATATAACTTCACAATGCTGAAATTAAAGCATTAATTGGCTTATTAGCTACTAAAGAATTACCGAATAAAATGAAATATGTAAAGGATTTTTAATACAGATTACACAAACTGACCTCAGACAGGAACCTTTATGAATATTACCGAATGATAAATTTTTAGTATAAAAGATATATCATGTCAATATTGTAAACTAATGATATAAAATAATGAGTAGAGAAAAGCTTAGAGATGCACACTTTTATCTAACATTATGAATCTAAAGTTCACAAACAAATCTAAAGCATTACTTCTGTGAAAACTATAACTAATGTCCAAAATACATTACCAAATTTAAGCATTTTTACACAAAATTAACTTATGGTAGGCTTTAAACCAATACTTCTAAATAAATCATAGGATTCATAGTATTAATTAATTGCACAGCAAATTATTTTTTTGATAATTTAAAAAAAAGTTATATGATGTAAGATATGATAGATGTAAGAAAGCATAATCATTTAAATTATATGATTTCAAACTGCACTAATTATTTTAGATAACTTGTATACTTATTAATCCTTTCTGAATAATAGACAAAGATTTTATATTGTACAATCTATATGTATAGATTGACAGTCATTTGAAATTCATAGTAAAGAATAATGGTTACAACAATTTCTTTCTTATAACACTTATATATGTATCCTAATTTTTCACTGGTAGCGAAAGGTTAATTTCTAAAAAAGAATAAGAAATAAAATACAATTCATCAATCAATATACAAACAAAAAATACAAATAATTAAAACAATATTACCTTCAGTTATTTGGACGAGATAAAACAACCAGAATGCAAACGTACAAATCAAAACAAGAAGTAAAACAATGGCTCTAAACAGAAATATACGAGGCATTGTAGCCAAAGATGGACGTAGAAAAATACCCCATGTGCCTGCAGCAAGTAATAATAATTTAAAAACAAGCGAAACTAATAAACCTTTGCACTCTGCTCCACAAGCCATCAGTTGAACACGTTGGTGGATACTTAAATTTGGACCTGCCAGCTGGGGAAATATACCTAATTAAAAAACAAAAAAAAAAATAAAACAAACAAATTATTAATCAAGACTAGTAATTATTCAAATAAATTTAAGTCTTTAAATTTTTGCTTTAGTAAATGTCATTAGCAAAAAATTAAATTTTTCCTACAGTACAAATGTACATATGTGTATTATTATGCTTTAAAGAATTTTTTCACATAATTCAGTTATCAGATAATTCTCATTAAAAAAATTCCCTTTTCTGAAATTATGAATTTCAGAAAATTAATGATCTATATATCTGCAATCATAACATTTGTAATTACATATTACGATGTTCCACAACCATGTACGATAGTAATTTTCATAACGATTATTACTACAGCTTTTCTTCATGAAAATCATTGAGATGAGCAAAATTTATATATAAAAAAAAAACTTTATCTGAGCAATTTACTATCTTAAATTATTTGATATCAGAAATTACTTGTAACAACTGTGATATGGATTGTGCAACTTCATTTCTTTCAAGTCTACTCAATACAATGCCAAGTAATATAATACTAAATACATGTATTCAGTCAGTACATACTGCTTTACAATCTTGCATTACATTGTCATAAGTGATGAATTTAAATAATTTACCTACAAGAAATTTGTATGCACCTTGGTAAACTAACTAACATGATTTTCAAAATACTTAAAAATATGTATTTGAAATATTATTAAGCTTCAGAAGATCATTCTTTTGGGTTAACAACCATTTTTGAGTGGGATGAATATTTCAAAATTTATGGAATGTCAATTAATGATTATGATCAGTCAGAGCAAGAAAACACTGATAAAATGATTAAAAAATTTAAGAATTCAACTCAATCCATAAATTGTTTAACATGGCTGAATCTATTATGGGGGTCTGTCAAAAAATCTTAAAATACTTAACATGAATCATGTAGCAGAAAAAGCTTGTCTTTCAATCAAAGCAGTGTAAAAAGTTGATGAGCGACATAAATTATAAAAAAATTTCAAACTATGATCCGAATTTCAGCTGTAGATTATTTGGATGATAAAAATTGAGTCAGAGTAAACAATTCACGGTTTTTGATCAAGAATCAAAAACGATGCTGGACCAAAGTGCAACAGGTCTATTTTATATATTAATGGGGTTAGTCAAAGGAAATCAGAGTTAAAAAGAATTATGACATACTCTTGTGTCCTGTGGTGTCTGAAAGATGTGCAATAAAGAACAATAAAATTGTAAAAATCAAACTTTTGTTATACTGTAATAAAAAACATTCAATGTATTTCTTCCTCAAAATACTGAAGGTTTTTAAGAAAACTTTATCATCCACACCTTCTGTACAGTTCCAAATTAGCTCTCCTTACTTGCCTCATTTCCCAAAATGAAATTGAAGTTAGAAAACAGATATTGAAGTTTAAATATTACTTGCAGTTCTATAGAGTGTACAAAAAAAATCATTTCTGATATTTCTGAAGGACAGAAGATGTGTTGTGTCTTTTTAAACTACACAGTTTACTTTGTTAAGTGATCACACAAAATAATGTAACAAAAAATTTAACAATTTCCTATCTTCAGGAGCTTTTCTGATACCACCTTATATAAATCTGAAAGAACTGAACTTGCCTATTTATAGTACAGAACTGTATGGCTTGCAAAAACAGAAATATAATCCACATAAAAACAAGCCCTAACAATTTTATATAGCATTTCACAAAACATTTTTAAACAATTAAGAAAATAAAATTATTTTAATTAAAAAGAATTTAAAAAATATAACTACTCTTTAAACTTCTAACAGTAATTATTACCCATAAATAAAATTAAGTTAAAATAAAATGTTTAATAGTAATTAAATAAAAAATGGAAATTACTCGCTAAAACTAAAATAAAAATTTGTCTTAAAAATTAAAAATGTTTACCTATTTTTGGTAGCACAACCATTGCTAAAGGGCTAAGAAAAGCAATAACAGATATTACAGCTGTTAACATAGAACCAATATAACGATGACAAAGGAATGTTATTCCAGTTTCCGGATCAGTTGGCCATAAGCTCACTTCTTCAACAGAGCCAGACTGTTCAGATGTATTACCAGTAACTGCAGTGGTATTCTCACCCCAATTTTCATCCTGAATAATTAAACAGATACAACAATCATTACTATGTTACATAAAAGTTAAAATATAAATAATAAGTTGCTATTACAAGCTAAAATAAAGCACTAAAACAAACTTTTTCTCATTAAGATTTAATGCTGATAAAAAAAGAACAGGGTCTGGATAAGATAAAAAAACACATCTGGTAACCTAACGGTTCTGCAATATTTGCAATGTCTCAGGAGTAAAATCATTACAAATTGAAGACCTTAGCCAAGTGATATTTCTGAATGTCAAAATCACATACATTGGAAAAGATATATGTACTATTTTCATTGAATCCTGTGCTGAAAACAGAGTTCACCATTTTCTGAATCAGAAAACTGCAAACGTGTAGCATCTTTTGGTAATGAGTTAATGTTATTGTCATAAGATGTGTGACAACATGCTGTTATTGTCTGCCAAATGAAATGGAGATAATCTAAGCATAATAGTCGATGGAGACTTCATTCCCAGGATAATAAAATCTGCTCAATCACATCTGTTTCCTGTTCAGATGCCCATTAAATGTTCCACTTTTCCTTAAGTGCTGATGAGTATCTGCAAATATTTGCTGGATAAGAATGTTTTGATTAGGAAATTTCAGACTATACTCTTCATCGGTTTGTGTGGCACAGATATTACAAAAACACACATTATTTTATTCTGAATGGCAATTTTGCTTAACTATTTGCATTTTTTCAGGTTTGAAAGAAATAACTGTGATTTTAAATATATCAAGTTAAACAAAAACCACATGAAATCTAATAAAAACATACTAAATTTAATGTCGAGTATCTTTTGACCTATAATGAAGGAAACAGCTCAAGAAATTAATTGAAAATCTGTATCCACAAAAATCTCAACTTTGAAATGAAACTAAATATTTTGGATAAAATATACTTTGCAAGGAGAAATTTTTTTTGAACATGTAGAAACTACTCCCTAAAAAAAATTGAGAACTGGGAGTTTATTTTTTAGAAATGTTAAATATTGTTTGTAATCAAACTTGCATAAATTCAAGGAATGCATTAGAAAAATCTTAAATTTTCATAAAACCCACTTTTTTAATAAATGATTACAACTTTTATAAGTCATTACACTGAGATTTTACCACTGACTTTATCACAGAGACTTAAGGAGTCTTCAAAATATGACAAAATCACGTTTACTTTGTATCTCTAAAATTTTATTATTAAACTATACCAAACATGTTAAATCACACAATTATCAATTATATAATTTTCAACTAGAACTGAATTATATTCAAGATTAAAACCAAAATGATTCTTTCTTATGAACTGAATTACTTCTATAAACAATTTATTCCTTTTTTGCTTGCGCCTTTTTGAGACAAAGAAGTTATCCCTGAGATATTGTCATTGTAAACCTTTTTCAGTTTTCTACAGTTAGAATCTTGACCACCAGCATAGGCAAATGCAGGCTGCCTTGGGCACAGCTCCCATTTTCATAAATTTCTCAGAGCAATTTTTCCCCACAGGAAAAAGTTTCACTCAGCTTCCAACACCAAAGCTTCTGAAGTGGAGGGAAATGCTGATAAATTCTATTTAATTTCTATGCTGGTTATTTGCACTGCCCTTATGTATTTCAAAATGAAATAAAGTAATCTTTACATCAGGGGCCACATTTTTCAGCTCTTTCATTATTTTTGGAAAATTATACAACAGCAGTATTATGACTAAATAGTTGTAATTGAATAAATATTTGTAACAGACTTCTGTAAATGAAGTAGGGCATGGTAAGTCTTTCATGTAATAGTAGTAAAAAAAAAAATAAGTATGTGGTTTGTTTGTCCAATGAAAACTATGAATATAATCTTTAATTATGAGAAATTAAAAAAAAATTTAGTATAGACATACTTTGTTAAATTTTTAATTTGACTTCTTTCAGATGTTTTAATTGAGCCTTTTGAGATGAAATTATTTTTTTTTTAACAATAGGTTTCTAACCTTAACCTGAAAATTCATTGTTTGATACAAGGTTTCAAAGTTATTTCATCTAAGATATCAGTTTCATTGTGTAAAATTTCAAGCAGATCTTTCCCTGAACAGAACTGACATTCATAGAATATATTATGTTCATTACTTTCAGAGTTAACAAAAGATAACTAATAATTTTCTAATCAAAATAGTAAATCAGAAGGGATTTTAGAAAATTTGTAGTATGGTTTCCCAAAAGAGCTTACTTTAATTTCAATTTGGAACGCTAAAAAGAAAATAAATGTGCTGACATTTCACAAAATGCCAGGATATAATTACAGATACCTCTATATAAACTGATGAAATTTAGAATATAACTTATTTAGGCCTTAAGTATTTATTACAAATGAAATTATTAGTTGGAAACTCAGTACCTGAAACGCATACTCTCATCAAAAATCTTGTAATTCAGCATGGTTCAAATGTTCATACTAATTTTTTAAAAATGTTATTGTATCCGGTTAATTTTTGTTGTAAATCTTGTTTTTTGCAATCATCTACCAAATTTTCTTAAATTACTCAGCATTGTGTTGTCCTAGGCTTTTCAACTACCTGTTTTCAGTACGTTTTGGTTTACAAATCAAAGCCCTATTTACCTACTTAATATGATTTTGTTTATGTACGCATTATAGTCCAAAGTTATAGAATGCAAATGAACGTAATTCAATTTTTATAGGACATTTTCTCAGCCTCAATTTATCGTGATTTTTATATGAATATAGTTACTTTATATAAATATCAATGGTGAATACCTTACTCTTTAAAATAGTTTTATACAATTTTTTTTTTTCAGCTGCAATATCTCTGTTGACCAGATAAAAATCTGTAAATTGCACACAAAATGTGTAAAAAAAAAGAGTGAATTAGAGCAAAAAATGCTTGATTTCCACATCCAGAAAAAGTGAGAAAAAAAAGTTATTCTATTATTGCTAGG
>JAAAKQ030143496.1:0-14028 GCA_010016005.3 Zanna intricata
CACATTCTTGTGGTCTGCTATAATACAAAATCAAACATTAAGTACTGAAAAATTTATGAGTGCACCTTATTTTACAAACAGTAAGGTTATGACCTAAGATACTTATAATACAAAATTTTACAATCTTAAACCAGTAAAGGAGTACAATTTAAGCTAAGTGTAAAATTCTTTGTTTCATTTCTTAAATTTGTGTATAAAATAGAGCAAACAGCTATTAAATTTAATCAGTCAATTAGTACAACATTTATTATTCTGTAAATACATTTTAAATTTATTAAGTATACTTTTTTTATCATATAAAGTAATTTTGACTTATTAATTAAATTTATCCTTTGCATCTAATAATTCTTCTTTTTTATTTTTCAGACAGCAGTATCATTTCACCATGATGCTAATTTATTAAAGAAAACATTACTATATTTATCATTAAAAGGAACCGATTCTAAAACTATCCTTCGTGTCAGAGCACATGACTTCTTTTTTGGTTATGATGATAACTTCTTAAAATTAGTCACTTCAATTGCAAAATTACTCAATAATGAATTACCATTTGAAAAATTTGGTGTTTTAGCATTTGTAAGTACATTACCTTTTGTATATATTCCAAGTAACATGTAAGAAACATTTTTCTTACTTCCCAGATAATTCTAAGGATGATATTAATCTTGGAAATTTTTAACAATTTTTATCAAAGTATAACTAATTTATTTATTATCAGATAGGAGGAAAATTACCCCATGCATCAATATGTTCATAGGATATCCAAAACCTGTCTGATATGTATCTTTGAATATGTAGAACTTCCAAAAGATATGTAGAACTTAGAGCAAAAGATCATGGATATTTCAAAGTAAAATGATGATGCATATATCCTTCTCTCAGGATATGTATCTGCACACCAACAAATCCCAAGAAAAGTGGGGTTTGCCCAAACAGTTCAAAAAAAGATTATTTTATGAACAACAAAATTAAATGAATGTTAAACAACATAAAACAGCTACTAAATTATCTATAAATCTCTACCTTTTTAATCGCAGTTTTAAAGGACAGTAGATAAAACTTCTACAATTAGGCTCTTAATAATTTAATTTAAGAATGATTGAAAAAATACTTTTTTGTTAGTGAAAATCCATAAAATGAAAAAAAAAACAAAATATATTAACATATTTTGTTATTTTCTTTTTATTACTTGTAATTAGTGGTTAAATGGATTTTTGCATTATGATTTAACTGAATAGCAATGATTTAAAATTCTACTTTAATTTTCCCACCATATTCATATTAATAAATAATCTACTGCCAACCAGCTAACAGCAACTATTACCAATATTCCGAGTTTGTCTCAATATGTTTTCCTCTGTGTGAGGTTATGTTTAATGAATAATTATTTATTGTGTTCAAGATTTATTGTACAACAATCCAAATGTACTTATACCATCAGCAGTTTATTAAACATATTGTATAAACTACTGAAATACATTAATTACTTATTTTAATAATTATGAGCAATTCACCTGTCTTTATACATCCAAATACTTTAGTTACAGATCATAGAAAATGTAAAATAGCCTAGATTAATACTTCAGAACATTGTCAATTTGATTTCCTATGTATGTTGTGTGGAGAAAAAAATATAACCTGAGGATGTACAAGGGATAGCTGTATTACATCTGAGAAGATCTCTTTATGTTGTACTGTAAACATGATCCCAAGAATACCAGATGATGCCTTACATATAACTGAACCCTCATGGCTGTACATTTTTAAAAAGGGTGGGTGAAATGTAATTGAGAATCACTTATAATTCACAAGTGAAAACAGACAGTCAAATAAAACAAATATGGCATAAAAGTACATTCTGTTTGCTACAAAACTTATATTTATTTTTCCACATAGTCATCATATATAGCTACACATTTCTCCCAGCAATAAACCAGTTTCCTCATTCCGTCAATTAAAAATGCTGGGGGTCTTTTCTTGATCCAAAACCCTACTACATCCTTCAGTTCTTCATCCATGGTGAAATGAATAACATCCCTCTTTAATTTGGGAAAAAAGTGAAAATTGCATATCAGGTTATTATAGAGGATATGGAATAATTCAAACTGCAACTTCACAAGAGCCTCTGTAACCACAGCCATGTGTATGACTGAGCATATTTGTGTAGCAGAATTCCATTTCATGTTTCTCCAAGGATTGTTGAACACAACACACACATCTCATAAGGTATTTTAATTTCTAAATGTAATGCTGAGAATTTAGTCACAATATTGGTCATCAACATATTAATACTGTCACCCATCACAATATTGAAAAGGAAATCATCTTTCTCATTACAATAATGTTCAGAAGCATTCACAAAATTCTTTTTGTTGTTTGTTCTTTTCTCAGAGT
Organism: Zanna intricata; assembly: GCA_010016005.3. Lineage (NCBI taxonomy): Eukaryota > Metazoa > Arthropoda > Insecta > Hemiptera > Fulgoridae > Zanna > Zanna intricata. The sequence goes on from JAAAKQ030143496.1 coordinate 2,395, forward strand.
ATGCATGGCATCCATGCATACCGCTTTTAATGTAGCCCAGTTGCAACAATTTGTCCTAAGCATTCTTTCATTATGCTATCCTGATGGCAATGCAATTTGTGATCAATTGCATTATTTTCTTTTGGTATTAGTAATCAGTTACAGAAATTAGTTGACTACAGCAAGGTTCATCCTCAATATTCGCTTTCCCAGCTCTGTTGCAAAATATTTTATTATTCACCAACTCATACTATCTCAATCGAGTTTCATCATCATAAATCGCTATTAGATTGCCATCATCCATTAATGATGGCAATGATCCATAGTGATGGCTTTTATATGGCCCGTTATCTTCCAGCATTACATTTCAGTGCCCTTGTACAGTCCAGGAAAATTCTCATAATATTATTGAATTTTGCAAGAAATATTTGAGAAAATTCTCTATACTCTCCTGAGTTTTCCGATGGTTATCCTGAGGATTCTCTTGTGCTACCTGGTATCAATCAGGCAAAATATTTTCTTTCTTATTTCAGAGAGCTGCCGTCACAGATGACACTCTGACTGTAAAAACTGGAGAAAATGATCTTGAACACATAGATGTAGTAACTGCAGTCAATGGTCAACCTAACCTTACTATCTGGTTTGATGATGAGTGCAACCGTATTGATGGAAGCGATGGAGCATTCTTTCCAAGAAAAGATATCAATCGTTCCACAACTCTTTACCTTTTTCACCAAGATATATGTCGAAGATTGCCTCTCGTATATGACAAGGACGTTGATGTAAGTTATTTTAAAAATTAATGTTAAGCTCAGGTAATATTAAAATTCTGAGAGAAAAATTATAACTTCATAATATAATTTCAACAGGTTTATTTGAACGTACAATGTCAACTTTTGAGCATACGAATGTAGTAAAAACAATATTTTATGCTTTTAATCATAAAATAATGTACAAATATTTATAACTTTTAATAATAAGTACAGCACCAAGGCAGGAAATTGAGGTTAACCCTGAATAAAATTTAAGGGGAAATATGTAACCTTATTAATAATTAATAAGTCTAAAAACTGACACTCTTAAATATTTATTTACACACATAAAACCTAGATATTGCTAACAAAGATCACTAGATGTAAAGTAATAGAGGTAGCCAACTAGTTCCTCTCTCTTAAAAAGTCACTCTGTAAGGTGATAATAATTAATGCAGTAGATGGACAAAATTGTTTTACTTCTATTAATTACTAATCAGCTGAGAACTTGTACTTTAGAACATAAAAAGAAAGTAACATTGTTCATTAATTAATTTTATTCACAGTTGAAATAATTTATTAATCATAAAGATATAATTATGTTGACTTTTTTAAAATTATTTATTTATGAAGTAATATTCAACTTTAGGCAGATGTATGTTAAATTAAATCTTTACACTCATAATTATGATATGTAAAATGAAAAAAGTAGATTTGGGTAAGATCAGAGAACAATATTGTTTGATTATAAACCAGCTTTCTTAAGCCCTCTTAAGAAATAGAGGGCTTCTCTTTTCCTTTTAATAATTCCTTGGCCTTCTGAATAAAAGATAGTTTAGGTCTTGTGGATTTAGGAATAGATTTAAGTTAAATTCTTGATTTATCTTTACTCACTACTGGGTCATCAGAAGATATTAAAAAAATATTTTAAGCCTTCTCAGTTCAATTAAGATATGGACATTATAAATCAAATCTAAAAGGATTTCTTTGCTGTAATAAATTTTTTTTTTGTAATCTCTAAGGATTTATAAGATCATTTAAGTGTGAGTGAATAAAGTGACAAATAAAGAGGTGTTGCGGCAAATTGTTGTAAAAAGAAGCATTTGGAAAAATAGTTAAAAGAAGAGGCCACATATTAAGACTTTCTGGAATAGTCGTTTTTAATGTTGGAGGGACATGTAGATGGCAAAAAATTGTGCAACATTCAGAATATACAAAACAAATTGTTAGGGATGTAGGATGCAGGGGGTATACCGAAATGAAACAACTGGCCCTAAGTAGGGAATCTTGGAGAGCAGCATCAAGCCAGTGTCAAATGACTTAAGACAAAAAATATGTACTCTTAAACGCTGAACTTGTTTTTGTTATTGATTTACTACTCATGAGGTAAATAACATTTTTATATATTTAAATTAAATTCTTAGTTAATATAGTGTGAATATATTAAAAGAGATAAGGGCTGGTAGTTTGATACTGCCTCTAGATAGGCATGGCCAACATACGGCCTGCATAATGAATTTATGTGGCCCACAAAAAATTTAATGTATGTTAGACAGTAATTCAAGATATACAGGTAATATTCAATTTAACATAGACATTTGTGTGCTTTGCTAAAAATATGGTGCTAATAAATTTAAGCGTTTATATATTATTTAATTTTTAAAGATACAGTAGTTAAAATTGTTTTTGTATTTAACATTTTTTAATTTTCCTTCGGTCCGCGAAAAAAGTTTCTTTCTAATCCAGCACAAAGGCATTAGCCTTTGGGCTAATGCCCAAAATAATCCTGCTCTAAACAGTCATTAAGTAGATTCTAAGTTAAAACTATCACCAAGGGCAATAAAAATATCAAACATTTTGTCAATAGATCCCAATATGCTTAGTAAAAACTCAGTGAGCCTATGTGCTTAGAATCTTAATCAATGACTTTGTTCTGAACAGTTATAATACATATTAAAAAAGTATAAATTTAAAAAAAATAAAATACTTTTTCCTTCAGTAAACTAAAGACCCTCTTAGGATAGGCCTAAACCTTCCTTAAAAAAGACTCATAATTCCTAAAATTATGTAGGAGTAAGCAGCTGAAACTACAACCAATCAGGTTGTGCTCCCAAATATATACTATATTTACAATTCCCAAATATAGTAAAATAAAATATTAAACAGACTTCATAATTACAATTATGTTACTGTTTTGCAGTCTCTTTTAGATGTTATTTTTAGATTTACAGTTTTCAAGGAAAGGGAAGATGGCTTTACCCAGGCATCTGAGAAACTAATTTGAATTCCTATAGAACCCCTGAATAGGAACCTTGACTGCCTCATACGAAAAATGAGTCCTTGAATAGTTCCACAGCTATCGAGAGCCACGTCACCAATAAAGAAGTATTTACCATCTGTGGTGTAAGCTGAAACTGTACCATCATGTCCCCAGAGATGGAGCCAGGTCAGCAGCTGAAAATTCCACGGTATTCATTGAAGGAGTTATAATGAAGAATAAGTAAAGAGAGTAATAAGAAGAGAAAAATCAACCTATGGTTACCACAGGTGAATGTTAGCCCCCAGTGATGTGTAGATAAAGTCAAAATATTCTCTATCAGTCTAAGGGGGGGTTAGACTGATATGGACAATGTTGGCATTTACAGAAGGAAGGAAATTGAACTTTTAAGCCTGGGTAGGTCCAGTAATGTTCAAGTTATCTCTTGCCTTAATCTGATTTTGTGATTGCTGGTATTTAATTTGAACCTCTAAAAGTCTGACCTGTGCACATCACATAGTAAAATCTGATTCCCTGTGTTTGGTTGCCAACCTTTCTGAAACCACATGAATCCTACCTGAGGTAATTAGGGTCAAGTCACATATTTTTTGGAACGAAGTGAACTTTAATTGGTGACCAGGTAATTGCTGCTGGTGAATCACAGAACTAAATCTTTACCCATGATCCTCAACCACAACTAGCAGGACAATAGCCTGCAACCTACCAAAGTGACAGATAATACTGAATAGGTAAGGTCTGCAGAAACTACAAGTGATACATCGTAATGAAACCGCTATATCAGTGTTTTTTCTGTTCAAAAAATGTTATAAAAATTAATAAAACAAAAAATAAACAGCTTTGTTACAAAAATTATTTATGTTACAGAAATTATTTAAGCTACAGAAACCACTGAACTAAGTCTGGAATTTGCCCAAAATAGTCAGTAAAAATAATCTGTGTGTATATCAGCTTACAAACCATCTTAGAGAAGTTCTATCAACCTGGTTTAACAATTAAATTTGTGCATCAATCTACAAATAATATTCTATTCTTAAATGGAATAGTATGATAAAAAAAAGAATCCCTACTCCCAAAAAATGTTTTTTCCAAGTATGTTGGTTTTTGCAGGTATGTCTTTTTAAGGAAAGCGAGCAAGTGGAGTAACTGCTATTGTCATTAGCCACTATATTCCAACAGCACATATACATCAATCAGCTCCTCCCTAATTAATTTAAAGACCTTTTTGCTCATCACATCAAAGGGAATAATCACAAATTTATTTCAACAGTTTCAGGAAGGGATTATGGCAATGAGGTTTCATATGCCTCCATGGGTGTATGACACAAATGGCACATGTTTTTGTGATGAAAACTGCCCTCCAAAGGGAATATTTGATCTTACACGGTGTTCACATGGTAATAAAATTTATTTTTATTCTACCTGTTTATTAATTTATTTTATAATTTTTTTATGTAATACATGATAAATGTTTCTATTGTATGTATTCAACTTAATTATAAATACTCTTTAATTCCAGGTAATATGAGAAAAACTTTTTATCATTTTAAATTAACAATTTTTTTCAAATTATCAAGATGCATGTATAAACGTTTGTACAGTACTACGTAAAACCAGCAATTTCTAATAAATAGTTAATATGACAAGTAATATGAAATTCCTTTATGTGTCCCACAACATAATCTTATTATCTGCAAAATCATATTTAAAATCATTCAGTGCGTTAAATAGTGAGTGCATTAAATAATAAGTATTGTGTAATAAGAACATTCATTTCATAATACTACTAGTCTACCAGTAAAATTCAAATTCATTTATGTAATACATAAAGGAACTACCAATTTAATAAAAAACTACATAATTGTCCCGTAGAAGACCATGTGCAAAGAAAGAGGATGAAGTAGGAGCAGCTATTTTAAAATTAAAGGTTATTAAATAATAAAAGACATTGAGAATGGAAGACCTATTGCCAAATACAAGAATATTTGCAAATACAAGTAATTAAATGTCTTAAGGAAGAAGGGTGAAGCTATATAATTTAAGCTACAATAGTGGGTTATGGCCAGAAAACTTTCTTGATTCAAATCCCTAAAAGGAATGATGGTTACAGTGTCAAGATTAAAGGACAATTAGTCTAAGACTAAAACTAAGCTAACTATGAATCACAGATTGACATGGTTTTTATGTAAAAGAGACCACAAGATATTATAATTAAATTATTTAAAAATTAGACTACCTTATGTCAAAAATAAAATAAACATAAGCTTTAGACATAAACAAAAATAATGATTATTTTCATAATGGAATGAAAGGAAATGTTAGGAGATTAAAATATTGAAGATAGAAAACAATAAACGAATTGAAATCTCTGTGAAAGAAGAAAGAATTGAACAGCACAGATAAGATCAGTCCAAAAAACATACATTTATTAATGTACCATGTTAAAATTTTTTTTTTCCTGGACCATGATGAAATGTCGTTATCAGTGCCCAGACATGAAATTTACGTAAATAAATATTAAAAATTAACAATTAAACTTAAAATAATCCAAAAAGCAAAATAAATCTACAATGAAGTAATACTCTAAATTAAAACTCTAAAATAATACTCTAAAATTTGGTGTATTTGCCATACACCAAATGGTAAAAATACCTTAACACTACTACTAAATACTCAAATATTTGAATATAAATGAACAGCCCTAAGACATTGTAAAAGATTACATAATATTATTTCATTGTTTCCTAACATACTTGGCTCACATGTCAGCTGCTAGTTTAAACTTGTGACATTGCTGCTTAACAGATACAATCCACAAGGATGTGGTGCTCTGTTAGTTCACAATAGCAGTGAGCACAAATGGCTGCACTGATTTGACTCATCAGATTTCCATGAGTGAGACTAGTGTGTCCTATTCGCAAATGATAAATAATAATCTTCTCTTGACTGTTATTTCTACACGAGGAGCAATGATGACACAGTATTCTTAATTGGATAAAGTTTATTGTTGAAGATGGCATTCCATTCATTTTGCCACTCATGAACTACCCTCTTCAGAAAACAGACAAGATCATTCAAAACAATATGATTGGTGAAAGGAGGCTGGAAACAAGCCTCAGTTTCGCCGCACTGTCAGTGTTCCCATTCCCTGAAATTCCAATATTGCTTCGGATCCAGCAGAAGCTACCAGTTGTATTACATTGAATCATTTCCAAAATAACACACTGAATCTAACAGACAACAGGGTGTTTGGAGCTACATTCACTAATCGCCTGCAAGACATTCATGAATTCTGAGCAGATAAGTAAATGTTGAAATGTCGGGCTAATCATAGCTCAACAATATACAAGTTATCTGGCCATATTGAAATATTAAGGCCTTATTAATAGCATACAGCTCTGCAATGAAAATACTGACAATGCTGGGAAGGCCAAATATGTACATTCTGTACCAACCACAAAAGCACAACCAATGGAATTAACGTTTTCTGCCCCTAAAAAGTACGGAATCAGGATTCACACTATTATAAAGTTATGGAATTTTTTTCTTTAATTAATCGGATTTGTGTTTTTCTTATGATGGTGACAAAGACTAAAACAGTGATTTACTAGAGAAGGTCACCAACAAGAGTAATAACATGGAGGTTCTTACAACAGTAAGAACTGGAGGTAACTTGCACATTTAGAACTAGAAAGAGGCATTGAGCTCTGATGCTTAGTGGAGCAGTAAATGATGACCGATCCTCATATAATTAACATGCTGGTGGATAATACCGCATTTAAGGTTGGATGATTAGTTTGGGCTTTAATGTAAGCTAGATACGAGCATAACATTTGGTTTCGTCTATACCAAAGAGATGGCTCACCACTGTCCACCAACACACTTACCACGAGATTTGAGTGAAACACATTTGTAGCAGGACGGATATATGAATGATGGACTGCAAGCATCTTTAGAGCAGTGGCCTGTACCACTGCAATAACCACGCAACCGCAGTCTAAACAGATACGAACCAGAGCTCGATAGCAGTGCAACATGAATATACTATCGGCTCCTCAACAGTTATTAGATAGAACTCTCAGCATGTCTGTCATTTTTAAATATTTTACCTTCAGCTTTTTCAAATGTGTTACCCATGTTAGTCATTGGTCAAACCACAATCCTAGAAATCTAACCCTCATGCATGGTTCACCGTATAAAACAACTTGAGGATTAACTTGTTCTCTCAACCGAGAAAAGCAAATGCACTTTGTTTTTTCCAGGGAAAATTGTTTCCCAGAAAAGATTTTCCACCATGGTGGTACATTTCCACCACCACCACAAATGCACTTTGTTTTTTCTGTGTTGAAAGTCGATTTACACCATGATTCTAGACAGATTATTGTGCTTTGAAGCAGCCTCTCACTAGTAGCTAACATTCTACATGCTATGTAAATAGAAAAATTATCTAGAAATAAGGAACATGTAACAGGGTTTCGCACGCAGTTTGTTATTTTATTTATTACTTTGGAAAACAAAGTAACAATTTTGACAATTCCCTGGGGTACTACATTTTTCTAGTGAGAAACTTTCGGATACCATCATTCCAACTACTTAGGGTATCTCTCATAAATGCAAGGAGATTTACTTGTATACCCCATTCATTTTGTGTATGTAGGATTTCTCTCCTCCAAGCCGAGTTGTATGCCTTCTAAAAATCAAAAAATACAGCAACCAGGTGTTGGTGAAGTAAAACGGCGTTTTGAATAACAACTTCCAGGGTAACTACATAATCAATAGACAATCTACCTTGGCAGGAAACCGCATTTATCTGGGGCAATTAGGCCATTTCTTTCAAGGTACCATGCTACATGACGGTTTACCATTCGTTCAATTACCTTGCACAGGGTGCTGGTCAAGGAGGTAGGACGATAACTTGTAGGGCATGATTTATCTGATTTAAGTACAGAAATTACCAGTGCTTTTGACCAACAATCTGGAAACACCTGGACAGAGAATATTGTATTATAGATAAACAGATGTTGTAGTTCAGTACCTGGAGGAATGATATACTGAGCCTGATATTATCATTTCAGGGGAAGTGTTACTAGAATTATTCAAGGCATACCTTAACTAATTATAAGAAAAGGGTATGTTTAATTCATTTTGCAATTTTTCAGTCAAAAACAGGATAATTTCTACCTGCAACTTACATCTGAAAAATTCATGACTGTACAATAATGTAAGTTAAACTGCTCTAAACGACCTTCCAAATATGTTCACCATGTCAATTGGCGTTTAATAACAAGGATGCTTTCCAGTCCATTTGGCTGCAGTGACTGTACCAATCTTCACATGGCGCGAACCTTTTTTCTTACAAACAGATGGTGATGTGTTGTCCTGACCTCCTAAGGGTAGACACCCTCCAACTACCCCCTCCGTACCTAGCCCTAATGGGCTTTACCAGAGGCCATCTTTTAAACCTTGGCATATGATATCTCTCAGTTGCCTCGGCCAGGATTCTACTGATGGGAATGCCACAAGCGACATTCGCATTCGTGTAACTATTAGTAAAAATAATAAAACATATCTCTAGTTTCAAGCAAGACTGAAAACTATAGTCGTCGAAGGAATTAAATCGCCTACTTCCTGAAAATTAAAATGAGTTCACTTGCAGCACAAACGCGGAAGAACATGAAAATAAAACTAACAACCAAATAACCAAAATCGAAATAACACTAACAAGACAAAAACTACAGTAACAAGAAATCGTAACAAAACAAAGAATGTAGCAAAAAGACAAAGCAGCATCCTAGATTCCCTCTGCAGTCCATTCCTTAGCCAAATAACGCAGAAATTCTGCAACCACTGACCATTCAGTCCAGTTCTTCCAGTTTTGACTGATGTCAAGCGTCGCTCCAACGGTATCCAATCAACGAATTACTGCGATGCGCTTCAGATCGTATTTGGTGCACTCATACAACACATGGAAGACATCATCCTACACTCCACACTGCAGACAAAGACCCGAATCCACCATTTTGAACCCAGCTAGTCTACCCCTGAAGGCCCCGTGATCGTTAATTGAGTTACGTACATGATAGGGGAAACCCATGCAAGCTTCTAGTGTCTGGGAAGAGATCATGCGAATATCGCTCATCAATAGTTTCATCCTATCTATCTTACCATATATCATAACTATATTGCTCTCTCATAACACACCATATACAAAGTAAAATCAGTCAAGGAAATGATTGAGGCGTTCAGCACAGAAATACTTTTGCATGCGGCTTACTCACCAGACTTGGCTGCGTCCAACTACTATTTATTTGCACCAATTGGACACGCAAAAGTGAAGCGCTGAGCGGCGCTTCACTTTTTATGAAACTATACGAAAATGGCTCAATGAATGGTTTGCCTCAAAAGAACAACAGTTTTTTGGTTTGGCATTCATAAATTGTCCAGTAAGATAGAAAAAATGTATGGACAATATTTTGAATAAAATATTTATATTTATACATATTTCTACATATATTTTCTAGACAAAATCTCTGATTTCATATTTACATATCTGGAATGTATGTGTTCCTTTAATATCAGCAAAGAAAGGAATGCTGCATCAGGTAAAAGTCTCCCACCATAACTTGAGTCAACTTTCTCTTATTTACATTTTTGAGAATAGATGCCATCAGATCTGACTGGTCATATTTACAACGACAACAATTAAGTTGAAACAATTGTTTAAATCTTCCAACCTGTTCCTTTGAAAAAAAAAATTGTTCTAAATTATAAGCCTACTTTAGGAAATTAATCAGAATCTTTTAATTGCTAATAATAACAATAATAATATATAATTATCAATATACTGCTGTTGAAATATATTGTTATTGCATATTGATTAATTTTAAGTAATATTTAACAATTGACTTAAATATTTAAGTTAGTACGAATTTTAATTCACACTTAAGACTACATATTGAATTTTTAATTATTACACGTTTTTATGGTTTTTAAATTTAATTTTTTTGTAGCATACTATTTTAATATTAGTGTTAATTTTTACATTATATTAGTTTTTTCTGAAATCTTTTTTAATTGCTCATTTTTATTTTAGGTGTACCGTTTATGATGTCTTTTCCACATTTCCTTCATGGAGATCCAAGTTTAAGAGAAGAAATTGAGGGACTTCATCCTAATATCTCACTTCATGATTTTTTCATCGACATACAACCTGTAAGTTTGAATAAATAAATAAATTTAGAAATAAAGTATCAGTCACTGGCATCATTTATAACTTATAAATTACATGAAATCATTTTTAACAGGCATCTCTTATGACAGCAGATACTCTGAACAATAAAAAAAATACGCTGATCAGAATATTAGTAGGTTTAATTTTCGCTCCTGTTTTAAAAATGCACTGTACTGTATTCAGATTGATTAAGTTATTATATTACTCTATTCACAAATAATTAACCTAAGCAGTATTTATAGAGATGTTATATAGCTTATTCTGTATCGTATGTGGTTACATTCTTAGTATTTATGCATGCCTAATAATTTACTTATAGAAAAGGAAAATGTGACATTCTGTATTATGATTCATCACTCATATATTCCAGTTAACACTGGTTTATTTGATTGCAAATGCATTCGCTGCTATTTAATTACTGCTGAATTCAATGGAATTTTATATGAAATAAGGATTACTAAAAGAAATTTAATTTCTGATGAAACAAAGTTAAACAACATCAACATTTGTTGACAGCCTATATTACAACATACAAACAAATATTACTGCTAATGCTGTACTAAAAACACTATATATTAAACTTTACAACAGACACTTCAAACAAACATACAAAGTGAATAACGTACTTATAGAGAATGTTATATTAACAGAGATTAACCAAAGATTACATCAAACAATTATAGCAATCCAATTTTTCACAGATATAAAGGACCCTTTTGATAATATTTTAAAAAAACCAAACCAACTTTTCAGGGTTTCATTTTTTTCATTTAAAAAAACAAATTTTGTTGGACATAAAACATTAAAAAAAAAATCAGTTCTAAATCTCTTTCGGTTAGAATTTACTGAACAATGTTTGTTGTTATTAATTTTTAGTAGAGTTTACTTTTTATTTTCAGTTTTTTTAAATATATTGAGCATGTAACACAATTTTCACTTGATACCTAGATTTCAACACTTTGGCACAAAATCCCTTTAATCAAAACCCTTTAATTTCCATATTTATCTGTATCAATACATTGCTTAGATAGGAAGATATGCAGCATTAAAGAGAAAAGTAACCTTTTCTCTTTAAAGCGGAATTATTTAGGTTCAGAAAAATCTTAGACATACAAAAAAAAGAAATCAAAGCTAAAGTTTTAAGCTTTTAAATGATTTTAATGTAGTTTACTGAAAGAATTCTGTTTCCCCCATGCACTTGATCAAACACAAAAAACTTTCAAATTTTTAAAACTTTTCTTCTCGACAAGTTTTTTTTTAATTTGATGATTTTTGAAATCTGAAGTACACTGTCAAAAAGTAATCAACCTTTAATTTTTTTTTAATCATCTCTGTATGCCTCTTGGTTACAAAGTTAAAGTCGTTTGAATATAATAATTTTTTATGATAAAATATAA
>JAAAKQ030143496.1:14128-28019 GCA_010016005.3 Zanna intricata
TAATTTTTTGTACTAGTATAATAAATATTTAATTTTAGTTTAAAATATCAGGAAAACATAATTTTTGCCTTTTTTTTAATCAGCCTTCACTTTCCTAGACCTCCTGAATACCTCCAATTTTCTGGGCGCCTTCTATGCCCTCCCCAAGGAGGCCTTCAGCGCCCACAAGGGAGCGTTATTGCCCACTTTGAGAGTGAGTGCACTGTACACAGGTTTCACTATGTTTCATCTGTGAATGTATATGCAAGTGTGTGCGTGTGTGCATTCATGTGTGTGTGTGTATGTGTGTGTGTGTGTCACATTAGAATAAATATTATATATTTATTATTATTTTCATTTATGTAGACAAAATAAGAATAAATTTTGTTTTAAATATTACTTCATCTTTTATTTATAATAGTGTTGGTGTTTTTATCTATTTAAAGTTTGTGCAGTAACACTATTGTTTATCAACTAGTTTTCAAGAATAAGATCTCATTTGTTTACAGTGAAAGGCTTAATATTTTAAGTAAAAAAATGTATTTTTTATGAAACAAATATTTACAGGCACAAAAAATTAATGGCGCCAACATTTTGAAATTTTTGAGAATATGTTTACATTGTTATTTATTAGAGAAAGTTGGTATAAACATGTATAGCAAATACTGTACTTCGTTGCTAATTATAGAGAGCGAAGGGAATTACTACTTTCACAAAGTTATGTACTGCCAAAAGAGATTGGTGGCATTCTTTTGTGCAAGAACAAGGGAATAAAGATCCATGGGGAGTGGTATATAGAGTTTTGGGACACAAACATACAAGGGACATTCTTTTTCTGCTCTTTCGATCCAACATGGAATTATTTCAGACAAAACTGAGATGTTATAAAACACAATTGATGATTTTGAGATTGATGAGGCACAAGTTCTGCAAAGTTATTTCAGTCATTGAGATGTGCTGCTTCGCGAAGGCAGCCATGAGTTTAGTAAGCTGTCTAAGGTTTGTTCCCAAAGGGATTAGAATGTGATTCTCTTTTGCAGCTGAGATTATTCAGCGGGTGTCATGTGGTGACTTATGCTGATGACAGGTTCCTGCTGGTCAGAGGACACTCGCAGAGCAAGGTTGAATTCAGAGCCACTCAGGCGTTAAGATATTTGGGCTATGAGATTACCAACATAAGATGATGTTCAGCCTGGAGAAGACCATGGTAATGCTCCTTAAGAGTTATTTGCTGCACGGCGGCAAGCCCGTGTTTCAGTGTCAGGCCAGTGAATCAAATACATTCAGATTCAAAAGTACCTCAACGAGGTGTTTCTTGATGAGACTTTTTGATTCAAGGAGCAATTACAATATGTCAAAAAGAAGACCTTCTTTGATATTCAACATGTGGTCAATCCTGATTGAAGTCTTAATTTTAAGATCATGAATATCCTGTATATGGGCATGTGCGAGGCATTTATGCTATATACAATGCCAGTTTAGGCAGATAGCATGAAATTTAAAACTAATCGGGATATATTATTGAGGGCTCAACGCATCTTGCTGCTGTTAACTGTGATGGGAGGCTACCATACAATTTCAGGTGAGACAATCTTGGTGACTGCTAGGGTGAAGCCAATTGATCTACTTGCATCAGAGAGGCAACAGCAATATGTTGCTAAGAATTCAGGAGAATTGACTTCAGAAAAAGTTCAGGATACTGAGCAATAGGGCTACGCTTTATGGCAAGCAAGATGGGATGAGACAGTCAGTAGGCTTTATAGTATGATGTTTTCTGATGTTGCTGGTTTGTGAGGGAGCTCTTGGGTACAACCAAACAAATATGGAGCATAAGGCCGTATTTCTTTTGGAGCATGGTGCCTTTAGGATCAGATTGACTCGATTAAGCCTGGCTGATTTCAGGTTATGTCCAGAATGAGGAGTGCTGGTCGATGCCTTTCATGTCTTCTACAAATGTTTGCAGTATGATATGAAATGTATGGAGGTGATTTGTTGGCTTGATGTCATCAGGTCAACATAATTTGAAAAACCAGGCTAAATGGACTATCATGGAAAAATATATGGGATCTCTTGTAAAAGAAAGGATTGTTGAAGATATGTAGGGAAGGATCTCGCTTGGGTTTTCAATTTGTTGTTTTGTTACGGTATTAGTGATCTTGTTATGGTGTAAGTGTTTTTGTTGTTTTTCTTTTTTTATGTTTTGTTTTATTTTATTAATGCTGGTGCTGTGTGTTGAACTCAACCTTTTCCATTAGGGTGAAGCTTTTTTTATTATCAACTCAATCACTCAAAGACTTATTGAAAGATTTCTTCTTGTATGGATAACATTGAATGATTAGTAGTACACCGATGGAAATGTCACACATGGCATCCTGACTGAAGCCAGAACAAGGCTGAGAGATGATGTCTTTGGCCTGAGGTTTTGAAGACAAGCTCTGGTAATGTCCATCAGGGCTAGATGAGTGGCATGGCAACCAGAATCGTCACATAATGAGTCTCTTTTTCTACAAGGTCAGGAAGTCCTCAATCTGAATATGAGATATAAATTTTTCTTTAAAACAGTGGTGGGCAGAAGGAAAATGAAAAGAAAATCATAATTTTTTCATAAAAAAAAATTTGTTAATTTAGATAACATAGACTGAAAATTACCCAGGAACACTTTTGTTACAGTCTATATTGTAAAGGTGTCAATAACAACCAGATGGTCCTGAATAGAAAAATAACTTTCTTTCATTACAACATCTATAATATCTCAGGGAATATCATCCTAGAAACTAAATCATCAAAATTAAATGCTGGGTGTTGTGACTAAATAAGGAACCAAATATTTGTAGTTCTTCAGCAAATCAATGCATTTCAATTATAGTAGTTAAAATAATGTTAAGAAATAAAATACTTTAACTTTTAGATATATTAATTTCGTTTTTTTTTTTCATGTTTGCCCAGAATCTTGGGTTTACATTAGGAATGGTATCTAGGCTGCAAGTCAACATTCGAGTGAAAAAGTCACCAGGACTTCCTTTGCTTCGTGCATTTAGAGATAATATTGTTCTTCCTATTGTTTGGATTGAAGTGGTAATTTTTAATATAATAATAAATAATATAACAACATAATAGGAAATTAACTCCATTTAATAAGAGATAGTTCATTATATTTTTCTACAGAGTAGATACAATTTTATTACAACCCATTTTTCCCCACAAAATGAACATATTCATCTGTCACATTGCTTATCAAATTTATTGTAATTTCTTATAGAAGTTTGCCATGTAAGCATTTGATGTACGAAGTCACGGTTGATTTCGTTAGGAATAATGATGTTAATTACACAGCTAAGCTAATCGTTGACCAGCTATAATAGCTAGCTTGTTGTGATTGTAAAAGGTGTCGCTTTTAAAGCTTATTATCAACTTCATCTTTGTGTGTTTGGTAACAGTACACACAATTCAAAGAAGGTGCATGGAAACCGCTTCACTCCTCATGTTATCTGGTAAGTCTTGTTATGATAAATTCTTAAAGCAATTTGGCAACACATTTTCAAGAAATGCTGGCAGATCATATTAGATCACCTGCAACTGATATGGTCACGTTACGTAATATAAATGCATTCAAAAATTATCTAAATAAAATAAACAATTAAGTGATAACTAATAAGGTTATTTTGGAAAATGTTTAGTATGAGGTCCTCAGAAATGTCCTTACTCTACATTTAAATATTTATAAATGATTTTTCTTAGAATGTCACTAACTGTTTTCCTTTTCAAATTGATATCACTGAATCTACATCAGATAATAACAGATCAGAACGTTAGAAAATTTTGTGAGCATTTAAAAAAAAAACATTTATTAGTTGGATTTCTATTTAACTTTAAATATGATATATTTCTGTTCCACTGTGTTTCTTTGGCATTTTACTAATATCAACTATGTGGACACTATTTCTGTTAATGATAATGAGTAGTACTGCAATTGACAACAGTGAGGAAGTTTTGGATATATAGTAATAAAGGCAACAAATTTTCACAGAAGACCAAAATGGTGTTATCTGTAACAAAATCAAACCATATTTTTTTTTATGTTAATCAATAGCTAGGCTTAACATCAGAGTTAAATATTTATCATGGTTACACACAGTCCTATCTAATATAATCAGTACTTCTTGTGGCTACTTCAAAAAATATTTTCAGGAAACAAAAATTAGCTGTTATCTCTTTGTTATATCTCTTGGTAAGTATAATTTATTTAGAATGATTTTTCATAAATTAAATATTACAACTTTCCCATGTATACAGTATTTAAAAACATAAGATCTGCTAAAAAAAAAAAAAAAAAAAATAATAAAAATTACTATAAAAAAAAAATACTATTCATAAAATTCTTTTGTATCATATAAAACACTAGAAATATCTTTATATTGTGCAGAATAATTCTTCAATCTTGCAGAATGACTTTATTATTCTTCAGTTTATATTTTTTATAAATTTTCTAAAAATTAAAATATTTCATTAATTAGCACTGTGCTAATTAACCTCAAAATCATAATTGTAAAAACAAACACCATACACAGTAATAAAAAAAATCTTTTAAACTACCAAAAGCTTACTTTTGCAGAATCCCGCATCATCAGCTGGTATATAATTCTATAAGTATATGAAAAAAAACTTAAATGAAGATATAAAAAATAGCAATCAAAAAATTAGAATACATAATACTATCTGGATACTTATTCAGATATTTATTATTATATAATTATTTTAAAGGAAATAGTTTCCTTTAACAGATACTATTTCTAAATAGTAAATAAATTACATAATCATGAATTTTCTGCGTACTAATATTATCTTCAAATGTGTTAAAAATTGAAAACTAGAAAAAACAAACTATTAAAACTGTCTCAGTAGCCTAAACTAACACCAATCAATATACTAGAATATTATTGGGAGTAAAGCGTGTAGAAAATGAATGTTTAAAAAAATGTTATCGCTGTAATTAAAATAACAATACAGTAATTTGCAGAATTCCTAGAATATGCTATGATAGATTGGTAATGCTGAAAATCCAAAATGGTAATACGCTCTGGTACAAACGGTAAACTATACTATGAGAAAAGTTAATGATTGGAACGGTGAACAGATATTAGCCTCACAAATTGAAGTGTCTGAGAAGCTTTTAACAATCACTATAAATTGCTTGGAAACAATTCTTAATTCATATCATACAATAGTTACCACAAACGGCTAGGGAGAACCATATTTGTGTTATATAAATAATATTAAGAAACATAGGTTAATAAACCAAATTAGTGTCTTAGAAATCAAATTCTTTTGCGTCTGATTACATACTAGTTATAAAGTAATTATTTTGTTATTGTATACTGCCTAGAAATTTCAGCCAGCTAACGTTTTAATGGTTTAAAAAACTTATGACTCTAAGAATTTCACAGTCATCAGCAACATCATTTTTCCCATTCATTTCATAAATGAATAACTCACACTTACGACAGCAATTCAGTGTGTAGATTATTAGCATGGCCATGAATGACACAGATTTGCCAACCTTAAGGAGAAAAATTTCCCAGCAGTCTTTAGAGATATCAAGATATCCCTCGTACATTAGAAAAATATTAGTATATAAATACAACAAAATTTCAATTTCATAAACCATAAATGTTTGAAGAAATCTCTTATAAAAACTGCAACAGATAGCAGCATTCATTTAAATTAACATGCAAGTTTCATTATTTTATTCTTATGATGCAGTAATTGAATTATTTCACTCATGACACAGGATGCATGATCCGTTAAAGTACGAGTACTTTTATGGAAAAATTAAAGTAAAATACATTTTATCTCAATAATCTATATTAAGTGGTTTATTTTAATACAATTTAAATATAATTTAACAGTACAGAGGAATAATATGAATCTTAAGAAGATTAATTTCAGTAAATTAATATATATATATATTAACCTAATGTAATACTTTACTGTGCAAATTAATAGGGCAAAGTGAAAGAAAACTCCATTTCAAAAAAACTATGCTCCGATACAAAGGCGATCTTGATTTCATCATCATAGAACCACACTTTTATAGCATTATGTGTTCACTTTTGTAGTATCATGTGTTCATCTGTCGCATAGTCCATCTTACCTAAATGTTTCTTCTCAAAATATTCTCACAAGTTCTCAGTGGGATTTAAGTCTGATGAATTTTCAAGTCACTCAAGCACATTAATTTGATTTTCCAGCATGATAGTCTTGACCAATTTTGAATTATAACAAGGGACCAAAACAACTGTCCTTTTGGATAGTCACAAAAGGGGATGAACTGTTCTCAAAAGGTTGAATGAATGGAACATCCTATATCGTAATATTTATATGTACTTGGTTGAATTCATTATACCTTGAACAGGAACTATGCTTCCAGTCACAAAAGGGGATGAACTGTTCTCAAAAGGTTGAATGAATGGAACATCCTATATCGTAATATTTATATGTACTTGGTTGAATTCATTATACCTTGAACAGGAACTATGCTTCCAGTGGCATTTGTCATAAAAAACCCCAAAACATCTGTTTCAGAGGGGGTTTTATAGATTGTTGGACATGCTCAGGTCTCAAAGGTTCAATGCTACCTCATATCATGACATTTGCTTTGTTACCCTGCACAAATAAATGAGTTTTATCATTAAAAATTACCTTCTTATATTTGGGTCCATGCTAAACGGTTTTTCTTTATTTTAGGAATTAAAAACTGTTTTTTTTGTTGATCTTCTTGCCTACCAGCCAGCTTGCAAAAGCTTACGGCTTACAGTTGAACTAATAAATCAAAACCAGCTGCCAATAAATATCTTTAAAGGTCTGAGTTTGTTTTCGTTAGATTAATTTTACTATTTCTTATTAGAATTCCATCAGTTCTTGGAATAATTTTCCATCTGTGCCCACAATTTTTGGAGACAATGATCCAGATTGTTTGAATATTGTCAGAATTCTTTAAGAGCAATAATTTTTGTGTGCTTCCTCGAAGTAAAATCCATTTTTAAACACATGAAAGCAACATATGTTACACAGAGTGCACAAACTAACATCCACCTGCCATACTCAAAGGTTCACAACTTAAGCTAAGGTGATTATTTCCACTTTAAAACCAATCAAACTGTTTTCTTAATATCAAGGTCTAACAGTCACACCACCTCAAGGCAGATAAAACTTTTTTAAGGCGGTTTCAGATAGAACTGGCAATAATATAACAATTTTGAGAAAAAATAGCTTGCCCCAATTAATTTGCACAATTTAGTATATATATCTAATTACCTTAAAATTAATACAGTTGATTAACTTGCAGTTGGTTAACTCAAAATTGAGTTTTTCTAATTTTTTTCCTATGAGATAGATGTATTATCAGTTTTCATATACATCTCAATAAAAAATTGCTGTATTTTTAATACTTAACATTTGTAGTTTGCAGATCATTTGCCACCAGATTTATTCAGAGTCATTTACCATGCAACATTTACGGTACGGAATGCACAACTCTGTTTGATGTGGGGATCACTATTAACAACAGTTTTAACAGCACTTTGCATTTTACATTCATTATGGAGAAGGATACCTGGAAAACATAAGCATAAACATAAAAATGAATCACCTCCACTAGAGAAATCACCTTCACAAAATAAATTATATATTCAGCATCAAATAACAAAGTTACACCCTTCAACATCAAACAGTGATACAAGGGTTTGAAAAACTTTTAAAACCATTTTGAAAAAATATTCAAGTAAAGTAATAAGAAATTTTGTTTTATATGAAGACTGTTGTAGTAGTTAGAACTAACAACAAATAAATAAAATACTATATGAATAGTGGATTGTATACAAAGAAATGAAAATATTAAGTTTCTATAATGATTACAAGAAAAATTAAATTGCTTAAATATACAAAAAAATCTGAACTATAACTTTTCAAAATAAAGCATAAATTAACTCAGGGTTCAGTTTGTAAAAAAGAATTAGTTTTTAACAAACTTAACATAATAAATGGAGCTTTGTGTATATAGGATAATTATTGATAAATATTATTTATTTTAATTGTTTTAAGTAAAATAAATCAATAAGGTAATGACTACTTTTTTTATAGTTTATTTATAAGAATATTACCATATAACAGAAATCATGAAAAAATTTTTGAATTTAATTTCCCACTATGAATTGGGATTTGATATTTTTCTGATCATTAACAAAACAATGTTAAATCTGTTAAGCAACTTTAACTGATAACTGAACTGTAATTGTACTGATACATGCCGAATAAGTAATAAACCTATGTAACAGAAGTAAACAATTAATAATGAAAGAACCATAGTACAAAAAATAATAAAGATTAAATTTATACACCCAAATAAAATAATATAATTTCATCCTCTAAGAAGTTGCTACCTCTTTGTAAGATTGATAAAAATGTAATACTATGTATTTATTTCTTGAAGAGAAAAATAGTATAGAATGAAAAATAATCTATGATAAAACTTATGCAAGAGGGTTTTAACCCTCAATCTGGTAACTGTAATTGCCCAAATCGGCAAAGCAATTTTTATCAATTTAATTATCAGCAGTAAAAACTAACTTATTCTAAGTTTATCATGAAGCATATCAAAATAACTAAAAAGTTCCAGAGTTAACTGTTTATTTACAAGTTGTAATGTCAGTAAACGCCTTGAAAATTTGTTATATAACATGCAAATAAAGATATTTAATTTTTTTTTTACTTTTTTTTAATAAGAAACTGTACAATAAATCAGTGACTAATTTCTTTTAAAAATTAAAGGCTGAAATCTAATGATAATCACATTTCTTGTTAGTTTTATCAGTTAATAGTTAATTTTAATAGGAATAAAATTAATAATCATTTACTAATATTAGTATCAACTTATACTGTAAAAAATAAATTATAAAAATGAGGCTATTAAATTAGTCCTTTATTTATTGAATCAGTTTAAAACTAGGTAAATTATTTTGAATATTTATTAATTATACTTATTTTTAATAAACTGCAATATAAAAATTTAATGAGATAATAATGATTGCAAATACATATTATCTATTTCTATGCAAATTGTAATAATAAATTACACTTTTTAATTATATTAATAAATTCAATTATACATTTTAACCCTTTTTCCTTAAAGTATAGTTTCTTAAGGTTCAAGTAATGCGATTCATTATTGAACAAATAAGTTCAGAAACAAGTATGAAGTAAGTTAATGTTACAAAATGACATTATATGTAATAATATATTTCTAAATATAATAACATTTATTATTATTATCTTTAATGATTAAAGAATTATAAGAAATTAAAGAAATAATCTTTGTTCCTAATTGTACTGAATAATTTATTACATTTTTAATAATTACTTATACTACATGTTACTTTAAAATTATATTTATTATTAGTTTGTAATTAATAATAATTTTAAGTGATTTATAATATTTTAGAAATAAATTAAAATTAAAAAAAAAAATGATTTTTCAGTCTTTATTACGGTTTCTTACCAATTAATACTTTTTCATTTTTTGTTAAATAAATACTTTACATATGATTGGAAATGTATAATCATGCTGCTTAACATATTTCCGTGTTCTAGAATCCTAAAAAAATATCTCTTAGGAAGGCCACATCTTAATTATCTTTTTACTGTTAAAAACCATTCTTCTCTTAACAGAATTGGTTTTCAATATAACATTTTTTTTTCTTTGTTAATAATATACAGGTCCACTTAAAATGGTGGGCTAACATACATTTTTAGATTCTATGCATCCAAATTAACAAAAAATGTTGATTTTCCCTTCATTTCCCTTCTATCAGCCGTTTTTGCTTTTTAATGGTAAATTTATAGCTCAAGATCGGATTGAGTAATCTTAATAACATTTGATACACACATTTTTACTAATGTTATTCAATAAATAAAAAATCATAGAGTAAGCAAGAGAATGAGATGAAAGATTTGTAGCATGAAAATGCCATGCCTGACCGGGAAGTATGCTGGTTGTGAAGGTTTAAACATACTGAAACAAGCTTCATTTATGAATAGAATGCTGGCAGAGAAGAAGGTTTCTTCAATAAGCTTTCTTTGAAAGAATATTGAAGAAAGCTAGTCTGCAAAGGATAATCATTTACAGATTGCCCTTATATACACTGAAAGTAGTAAAGGTAAAGATGGTTACCATTTAAAATACTATGATCCACATTTTCTGCGGTTGCCAAAGTCATTGTACTCATCTTCAACACAATTTAGAACACATTCTTATAAATCAACAATTCTTGTATTTCTTGGTCGTCCTCAGTCATGATTCATTGGTCTAACTGAACCTGTTTCCCTAAGCTGTATGAAGTCTTAAAAGTCTTCCATTTGGCAAATGTCTATTAGGAAATCCATTTAGATAGTCCTCAGCTCTTTTTCAATTAGCCAAACCATGTATTATGAAGGTCGTTTTTTAAGTAAGGGCCGTTTTTTTATAAAAAACACTAAAATGATTTTTTTCAAAAAACATTTATTTTCAGATTGTGCATACTTTTGCCTATTTTTCTACATAATTACCTTGTTTATTAGTGCACTTGTCATACCTTACAACTAAATTTTGAAAACCGTCTTCAAAGAAGTCAGTTGCTGCTCTCACTTCAAGAGTTCACAGCCGCTTTCACTTTTTCGTCGTCATTGAAGCGCTTCCTGCCAAGATGTAGATTTGAGGTACTGAAAAGGTGGAAATCACTGGGAGCAAGGGCAGGACTATACGATGCATGGTCCAGAACTTCCCAACCTAAAGATTTGATCAAGTCCCAAGTCGCATGAGGCCTTGCGTTATCATGGAGGAGCAAAATTCTTTTTGACAGCATGACAAATCTTTTGTTTTGAATTGCTCTTTGGAGCAAACACTGCGCCGGTCCCAGAACACAGTTGCCATAATCTTGCGCTTTGACAACATTTGTTTGGCTTTGACCTTGACGGGAGAGGTTGTGTGTCACCATTCCATTGATTGTTGCTTGGATTCAGGGGTGATATGGGATTCCCTTGTTTCATCTGCAGTAACGATTTGACTCAACGTGTCATCCCCTTCTTCTTCGTAATGAATAAAAAAATCCAAAGAACTGGCAAACCTTTTCCCTTTGTGATCCGCTGTAAGGAGTCTGGGTACCCACTGAGAACACAATTTCTTGAAGCTGAGTTTATCAGTCACAATTTTGTACAACACCGACCTATAAACTTGGGGAAATTCCAATGACAGAGTGGTTGTTGTGAATCATCTGTCCTCAAGAATTTTTATTTCAACTGGAGCCACCAAATCATCAGTGATCACAGAGGGCCAGCCTGAGCGTTCTTCGTTATGGACGTTTTCACGAAAACTTTTAAACTCCCTAACCCATTTCTGCACTGCCAAATACATAGAAATAAAGGGGGGAGATGTATTATTTACTTAACAATCAAATGATTTGTTTTTAAAAAAACAGTATTATTATTATTAGGCGTACACAGATAATAGAAATTCAAATAATTTGATATTTAAAGTACTCCTGCAAAGTGAAAAAGTTTATTTTCCTTAAAAATTATATTTATTAAGATTTTAAAATTATCTTAAAAATTGATTTTATTTTTTTATCAAATTAAAAGTTTAATTTTCATAAAATAAAAAATTAAAAAAGAATTTATTAAAATTATCTATTGAAAATGCATTTTGCTATATTTTGGTTAATATTGTACAATAATACTAAAAAGTGCATTATTATTCAGTTTATAATAAAATTCTTTTTCAGAAAAATAATTAATCGTATTGAAGAGATGAGATCTAACAGAAAATTATGAACATTTTCTGTCATAAGTTGGTTTTTGACAACCAATTTTCAAAACTTAAGTCTTATTTTGTTCAAAATAAAATGCTTAACATTTCTGCAATAGAATATAATATAATAAAACTGAGGGAATCAAAATATAAAGAACTGAAAAATTTATACAGCTGCTATTTTGAAATCTGTAAACTTATTTATACTGTAATTTTTTATTAGACAATGTTGATATAAATGTGTGTACCAAATAGTCATAATCCAATCTTGAGATAAAAATTTTTCAATAATAAAGATAAAATGACATACAGAAGGAAAATGAATGGGAAGTCAACATTTTTGTTTATTTAGCCACATGGAATCTGAAAATGTATAGCCAACCCCCCACCACCACTAATGTACATATTCATTCAATATTCTCAGATTACTTTGTTACAGAGAATGTTTTTGTAGGATGCAACAAAATACATACATAATGAGCTCATATTATCATATAGTGAGCAGAGCTGAACATACTGACTGAATAAGTTTTTTGAATACAAGGTTGTCTACAACCCACTTCATACTGTAGTAAATTTCTCACAACATTACATGATAACTAAAATCAACTATTACACAACATTAATTTAAATCACTAATTAGTTATCAGTGTTCTGTTGGTATTCATATGGATTTAAAAAAATATAGTCTATAATTATGAACATTTGTGTATGCTCAGATTATTATCAACTACAGATGTTCAGACTTGTCAATTAAAGATGTTAATATGCGAGAAAAATAACGGATAGGTTAGCATTCAATTTAGCATGATTAATTTAAAGATAACTGATCAAGTAATAATTTTGATATAGGTTTTAATACTTGGCATTTCTTTATTTTCCTGAACTAAATATATGGTCAATTTTGCCTAATGCACAGTGTCTGAATAACTAGAGAACATTTATTATTTAAATTAGCAGCTTTATTAAATCACAAAACTCAGATACAATTTACCATTCAATAAAACCTTGTTTACCTAAACTGTTAATCGAAACATTTTAAACTATTAATGCAAACAAATTCATGTCTATTTGTCATGATTGCTTTCTCCCAGCAGATTAAGATATCTGATCTTCAAAATTCCCTCCAAAGAAAAAACTAAGACCTGATACCTTGCAATTAGTAAATCTTTCAATATAAAATAAAAATATAGCTCAAAAAAAAAAAATCAATCCACTTCTATGTATTTTGAACAATTGTTTTTAGAATTAATAGCTACAATGTAAGTAATAAAAGGTAAAAAGTTTGTAAAAGAGAAATCACTTATTAAAATTTAACCAGTTAAATAAGTAAAATTTATCAGAACTTTCAAGACAAAGATTTTTAATAAAAGTTATATACCAAAAAGTAATTATGCCCATCAAAATTTAACAGGTAAACACAAGCCTCTAATTTGTTCAAGTTATTAGCATGGATATATAATGTAATGATTTTTTAAAGAAATGTGGGATTTTTAAAGAGATGTGGGATGCAGTTACTAGAACTGTCTCAAAACCTTTGATAAATAGTGTACATTTATTTGTTCTGACAACAATATACAGTTCTTCTATAAATTCATTTTAATGAACATTAATTAAAATGTTCATGATTTGTTCATTTTAATGAACAAATATTTATTAAATTCAGTCTCATTTTACTGCCATAATAAAAGATCAATTGGTCATGAAGGATTTATCTTTACCTTTTTTTTTTATCTCTAACAAGATAGACTTTTCCACTCATTACTTCTCATGATCTACGAGGACAGGAATCTGAACGTAGTTGTTAACTTCACCAGTTCCAAAGCATTAAATAGAATCTTTTTAAAATCCGTCATAATTATTTTTTAAAGTTTGTCTAAGCATACAAAATGAGTTCATAATTACCTTCAACCAAATACAATAAAACATTTTTTTAAAAATAAAAACAATTGTAAAAAATAATTTTATGCTGTTCTATCGAAAAGATACACTGTTTCACACAGAAAGAGGTTAAAAGGTTGCTTTACTTAATATAATCAGTCTATCTTATGACTGTGGCACAATCATGTAAATCAT
>JAAAKQ030143508.1:0-13166 GCA_010016005.3 Zanna intricata
AATTTAAATTACACTTTCTTAATACTAATTATTTATTTATTTATTACAAAATTTACAATTAAAACAAATTTACAAATGTCAAATAATAATAATAAGAAAGGGGAAAGGTTTATGTAGAATGACAAATAGACCAAAGTTATTTAATAAATAAAATTAATGCTGATTTGGAGAGAGAAATGAGAAAAAAAATAGTTGCTCTCTGCACTCCAGTAGACTATTTACTATTCTATAAGCAAGTCTAAGCTGTAATATCTATGTAAAGAAGTTAATTCTTTAGTTACAGGAATTTTTTATAAGTGTGGTATTGTTAGTAAATTCGCTATTCATTTTGTTTTTCTATGTTTCATTATTATTTCTTTTAATATCTGGGCCCTTTATACCCTGTAAATGTTCTTGTGTATAATATATGAGTTCCTTAATGTTTTTTTTATATGTTTTAGTGTTTTTAAATAAAATTCTAGGGCCCTTGTATGCGACGAAAAAATTTCATCGCTCACAAAGCTGAGTAATATTTTATCATAGAAAATAGTTCTGTTAGATTAAAATTTAGATTGATATGATAAGGAAGAAAGAATAATAAATATTTGTATAAACCTGTCACAAATGTAACTGTGCAACTAAAAAAATATAAAAAAAAAAAGAAATCTAGAACTCAATTAATGAAAGATGACTTAAATTTTGTTTTTTATTTTGTTTACTTTTACATTGTCAGCAGTGAAACAAAACTTTCTTCACAGATGAATTCCACATTTTACTGTTGACAATACTTTTTATTTTCATAACCATTAAAGCTTTTGTTTTTTCTTTTAATTCCAATGTATGTTACAATTATATTAAAAATTGATCTTGTACTTTTTTTTTGCTTGAAAATGATTTATTGTGGTTTTGAGCGTACAGAATACGAGAAGGAATTTTGAATTGTTTCATTAAAAGTTACAAGAAATTAGATAAATTAAAGTGTCCGTCTTTGATAAATATATTTTCTCTGATTTTATTGATCAAGTTTTGCACAGCATTACGTTATAGAATATAAATATCTGAAAACCTTTGATGTAACAATTCGTTCACGTATTATTTGAACTCACTACAACAATGAAAAATATTTTGAACCAAATAAATGCAAGCTTCAAGTGTTAAAACTATTGTCACGTACTGGAAAAAACAGATTAATGAAAAACTTCAATGGTTATAAAAATAAAAAGTATTGTGAACAATGAAATATAGAAATCAGCTATAAACAGAGTCAACTGTTAGTTTTATTGCGGACAAAATCAGAAAACAAGTTAAATCATTTTTTTTTTTTTTTTTTATTGATTCCAAATACTTTTCTTAGGTGTAGTTATACTTGGGTTTCTGTTTATATATAAATATTCAAGGGGATTCAAAAAGAAATAGAAATAATTTGTCATTTTAGAATTTGAAATAGGAAAAAAATTCGTACAAGCATATGTAAAAAAAAAATGCTTTGTTTTAGAGTTACGGCTAGCGAAAAAATTTCGCCGTGATTTCCGTTCCGTCTGAGAAAAATTAGATCGTACTGAAATTTTCAAAGTATTAGTATAATTCAGTAATTTTTAAAAGTAAATTAAAAGTATTTTAATATTTCAAAGATCTAAATTTATTGTACTAAAGACATTAATTTTCATAAATTAGTAACATTTTTTTGTTAAATATTATTGTTTTGTTTTTAATAATAAGTTGATTTTGTTTTTTCATAACCTTTATTATATAAATTTTCTCAAAATTAAGTTCTCTATAAGTTCTGATAATAAAATTTACGATTTCATTAATTATTTAACAAATTTATTTTATTTCAAACCTAAAAAAAAAAAAGGTATTTTTTTTCCAACGAATATTTTGTTTTGCGTTGGATATCATGAAAATTACTGGTAATAGCGTTCTGGTAGATGTCTTATAAGATTTTTTTAGGTAATAAAAAGTAAGCATGGAGTCGTTTTGGTTTAAGCATACTTACTTCTCGAACTCTACTCAACAAAACCTTAAATGTTTTACGATCCAGTATTATTCGATGTGGATAATTTTCCTGGCATTCATACACAACAGCAATCCACTTTTATTTATTTTACCATAAGTTAACAAATTGTCCGTCAACTCTTCAAATGAAAAAAATCTATGGATTCACCCGTTGACTGACCGGACAATAAAAATAGTACAAACGAATGAATATTGAACTGTTAGATGCTAACTTTTCTTCTTTTTTTTTTTAATGAAGAAGTTGGGAAAATCTGCAATCAGACCCCCAACAGCTCACATTAGTGGGTATGTGGGGTTTCCTGTTCAGGCAGGACCCACTAAAAACTCTCCCCCTCACACAACGTGGTAATGGAACTACATTTTTTTTTGTTTCTCGTAGGAGGAGGAAAAAGCTCCACTTCCGAAGGCTAGCTTTCCACTGCCACTCTCAGATTAAGCATTCACTCTCTGGTCCTCTTCCTTTATTTTCATTGAAAGAATCTCTCTAAACCATCTATTGCAACGATTCCACCCATCTTCAGAAGCGAGCATGGTTCTAATTATGTCCTCAGGGGAGCAAAATTCCCTGAACGGTTGCATTTGGGCACCCAAGAAACGATGTGTTCGACATTATCAATCTGTCCATAATATTGAAATTTGAGCTCGTCCCCCTATCTATTTTTCTTAGGGACTCATTGAACGGTCCATGACCCGAAAGCCATTGGAGGTCCAAAAGTCAGTCTCACCCCATTCTCTTCCAAGCTGTCCTGACAGAAGATATTAACCTATGTGTCCAGCGACCAGTAAAGACATTGTTCCATCTCTCCTGCCATTTGTTCATTACTATATTTCTGACTTCTGATCTGTCTAATCCAGACAGATCAACGTGGTATGTTGAACAACGCTTCTCTGCTAGAAGGCTGACCGGCAGCATCCTCGCCATGACTAGCACTGCCTCCAGTGAGACAGTGCTGTATGCCCGCGCTACCCGGAGAACTAATCTTCTGTATTTTGTTTCAATTTTCGACTTACCAGTGAGTTTCAATTTTGTATTTCCAGTGTTCCGCATCAAACCGGTGAAGCATATAGGATCGTTGATCCTATACTCGTTGATGTACTGTTGTATGTCTCGTTGATGTACTGTGGTAGCAATCATTCTTCGTTTAGTCGTCCTGGGTCTTCCGACGTTTGTTATCTTGCATACAACCGCGGACACCCTCTCCACCTTTTTGAATGTTTCATCAATATGCGTGCTGTACTCCCTTGATCAGTCGACCTAGGTATCAGGGGAGATTTACCTAGGTCACCTAGACATATCTAGGTCACTTATCTACCTGGTCACTGATCAAGGTCAGTGACCTAGGTATCTGGCTGTATCAGAGGGGTTTATCTCAACTTCTTGTAAAGTGACAGTAGTTAGAAATACGTCATCTTTCCGTCATAATCACCATCTCCATTTTTCTAACCAAGACCTTCAGACCTCTCTTAGCTATCTATCCCATCAATCGCTCCAGGGTTTGGTCAACCAGAAGTTTGACTTCTTCCATCCATCATCCCATTACAACGACCACCAGGTCGTCAACGAAAGCGATTAATTCTACCCCGGCTGGCCGTTATGTCTAATAGTCCGTTGTAGGTTGCGTTCCAGAGTAGGGGGCCCAGTATTGATCCCTGGGGCTACAACTATGCCCTGGGGCATAGCTACAACTACGGAAGAGGTAGTCGTCTTCTCCTTGAAACAGCCTGCATCTTTTTACCTATCAGATATTCTTACACCATCCTGAAAAGGTAGAGAGCCTTCTTCCTTTCTATTTTCAGGTTCAAAATTGCGTTCCAAAACAGCGTATTGAGAATATTATCAATATCAGTCAATATAATAAGAAGGTTTTTCCTCTTACATCTGTTACCAGCCACCGCTTGTTAAAACTCCATTACATATTTATGGTCCCTGTCGTTGATCTTTTCTTCTTAAAGCCAAATTGTCTACTAGATAACCCACCACATCGTTTAAGTTCAGCCTCCGGTCTGTGAGCCAACAAGACCTCGAAGATTTTTTCTGTAGTGTTGAATAATGTGCTTGGTCTATACTCCTTGCTCTCATTCTGTATTAATACCAGCCGAGCCGCTTTCAATTTCATAGATATCCTGTATTACGAATGACCTTGTTAAATACTTCCATGAACGTCAAAGACAACGCCACAACAAACACCTTCATTATCTCTTCCGGTACGCCGTCCTTTGGTTTGTTTGGTCTCAGTTTACTAACTGCATATCGTAGTTCATCAATAGTGAACCGAGGAGTCTCCCTAGCCACAATTTCCCTTCGTTTCCAGTTTTTGTCTTCAGGAAAAAGCTCTCGTAAAAGTGATCCCAGTCAATTGAATAATTTTTCAGTAGTCTAGGTATGGTCCTTCCGAATCTCCCTATGTATATGCGGTACGCGTTCCCGAAGGGATAGTCTTCTAGCTTATTACGAATATCTTTCCAGCGCTCCTTCTTGGATGCGATGATAGCCTTTTTCTATTCGTTGCCTTTTTCAATACATATCATCCTCTGAGGTAATACTTTATGGTAGTTCCGGAAGCTAAGAAAGGTTTTAAGAAAAACCGGTTAAAAAATGAAAACTTTCTGTCGAAAAATACACATTTTTTTTCTTTAAAGCTAAGTAAGATAGGGATCTGAGACTTTTCAAAAATCATTAGGGAACATCAAATTTTGTCCTTCAATATGTATGCTAAAAATTGTAGTGAGGTATAATTTCAAAGAGGGAGCAGAAAGCAGGACTAAATGATTCGCGAGCCAAAAATCTATAATGAACCGTTTTCTGACCTATGTTTATATGAAATTTTGTTCTTATTTTTGGCTATAGAATCATTTCCCAAGGTACTGCCCTTGATAATTAACATTTTTAACATCATCAACGCTATACTTTCCCGATTAATCAAGCTATTCTTATATTCGCCAGGAAAGTAAAAGAAAATTATTATAACATTATTTGATACTACAGTATTACAAAAAAAAAAAAAAGATTTATTTAAAATATTTACGAATTGATAAATGGATAAGTGTACAGTAAATTTTCAAATAAGTAATATTTAATTAAATTTCATCTGTCTTCTAAAATTTATTTCAAGTGATAACTTCGTGTTTATATTCTATGTATACTGTATAAACTGACTCATGTTTTTGTTCTCTGAAATAGGAAATAAAGAACAACGAGTGTTGTTGCTTTAAGGGAGGGAGTGGTGGATTTATGGGCAGATAATATGTCTAACATGGACACAACATATATGAGATAAAGTACATAGCTATGGTCGGTTAGATGGACGTTCGAGGTCGAGAATTAAAAGAAAAAAAAATAATATTTTAAAGATAGTGACCATGAGATAACTAACAAATATCTTAACTTAATTGGACAGTAGACGACATGATTTCATCATGGTGTTTGTAATTGTTTTTATTTTTTTATTTAACAAGTATTCTGTACTAGATCACGTCGTGATGCAGTTTCCTTAACCGGATATCAACAGTTGATTTATACGGTCTAATATTTTTGTTTATTTTCCATCAACTTGTGTACTTTTTATCTCGATATATGTATGACACATGTATTACTAACGTTAAACTTCTAAAAACTACGATTATAGAGAAATTTTAATTTCTGAAATTCAAGATTTAATTTTCATTCTTTCTAACAATAATTCATACAGCAGTTTTTAGAAATGAAATGTTGAGTTAGACAAGACAACTCAAAAGGTTTGTCCAAATTTTGGTATATTTAACGATTTTTTTCACAGATAACGATGTAAATTACAAAAAGTATTTAAATCACACAGTACGAAAGAGAATAAATTTTCTTTAACCTTCTTTAGCTACAGATTATTATCATTTCATAACATTTGTTAACACTTTTCTCACTATGATTTGAAATCTAATTTTTCAGTTCAATTTTTCATGATTATTCTACAGAATTTTAACTGGTAATATTAATACTGGTATACTACTTTAAAACTGGTAATATTTTGAAATATTAGCAGTATCTTGGAAACTCTGGAGATCTCAGATGATCACAAATGTTTTAAGATAAAAAATAATGATCAATCTTATTCCCTGACCGATTGATATTCTTCATGAACTGTATGTTTGATACAAAAAGAACTGTGTAAAATATTGCATAACTTTCTCGTCTACACCGAACAAGTCTGAAACTTTTCAAAAAACCTTAAGGAAGCATCAAATTTATCCTTCAATATGTACGTTAAGAAATCTATAATTAATTCTACAAGTACGATATCTTGCGAAGTTTTTTTACATTGCAATAATTTTAAACTATTCAAACAATAAGGATCTGACTTTTATTGAAAAAAAATTATTTAAAAAAGAACTATTTAAAAATATTGGAAAAATGAGGAATAACTTCTATGAAAGTATTGAAAAAAAATTGCTTCTCATTTTAGATCTGAAGTATCATATAGACTTCAAAGCTACTTTAATTCTAATAATTCTTTAAATGGTAAAGAAAAACACAAAATAATATTTAACAATAAAAATTAAAATAATTTGGTCCAAAAACAGAAATTTAGTAGGGGTTGGGAATAAAATTTTAAAAAACCATTATTGTAATTTTAAAACTTTTTTTTTTTAAGTTATAGCTTATACTTAACAAAACTTCTTGAGTAAAGTTTTCTTAAAATCGAACACCTCCATTAATAAGTCTAAAATAAAAAAAATTCAAAAAAGTTATCCTAGCTATAATTATTATTAAGCTAATTATAGCTATAATTATATAAGATCCCGGGGTCTATAATTAAAAAAAAAAAAAATTCTTGATAACTCTATAATTAGAAACCCACCGGGTTTGTCTAGTGGTGAACTCATCATCGTAAATCAGCTGATTTCAAAGTCGAGAGATTTACGGTTCAAATCATAGTAAAGGCAGTAGTTACTTTTATCCAGATTTGTATACTAGATTATGGTCCTTTAGTGGTTGGGTTTCAATTCACCACACATCTCAGGAATGGTTGACCTGAAACTCTATAAGAATACACTTCACTTACATTTATACATGTTTAGCCTCCGAGGCTAAACAGTAAAAGAAGAAAGCTCTTTAATTATAGTTACAACTGAAATAATGAAATGTTAAGAAAATAAAACTCCATTGAAACAAAATTGAGAATTACAACACTGTGGACTTAGGTTCAACTTACAGGGTACATATTGCCAATAGATAGGAATGATGATATGTGTAGTACCTGAACGGTTGCGTTTATTGGAAAGATACCTTAGAATAATGTATTATATCCGATAATTTTATAAAGATTTGTGGTTTCTATTTAAACGATTTTTTCCACCATATTGGAAAAGATTTTAATAATGTCAGTAAAGTATTTTCTTTACACCCAAAATTCTTGGGAATGTTCACCATTTAAATTCTTTGTAGTTTTTTTAATTTATGAAATCCCGAATCGTGGGATATTTTAAATGAACATTTTGTGTACTTAAATGAATAAATAGATCAAGTAATCAACAAATTTTTCAAGATTTTCCTTATTTACTTAATGGTAGTCAAAATAAATCATTGTTTGTATTTAAATAAAGATATGTTATTCTTTTTAAACTGATTTTTGAAGAAGAAGGAGAATTTTCGGGCAGTTTTTTATTTAAGTGATAAGATAAGCACGTACCCATGTATTGAGTATATTATAAAGTAAGATTAGTTTGCAAAATTTTGAAAAAATTGATTTCCAAAGAATTTATCTACTCCAATCCCTGGAGATATTGACTCCAAACTTATACTAACAAATTTTTTCATATACACGACTCTCTGTACAAAATTTCATTATTCAGTCAAAAGTTATTAAGTTTTAAATATATCGACAAATGTAAATACGTACGAACACTATAAAGTCGCAGCATTTTAATAATGATACATAGTTATTGGATTCTAGCCAAAAAAAATAAATTGAACTTCTTTTAACTTAATGAATTCAACAACACTACTCATTTAATTATGAAAAATGTCTGATAATGATGTTAAATGACTTGTCCGACAGAATCAGTCCTTGTTTCAAATCCAACTTTCAAAAAAATGTTAAGAAATAGTGTCCAGAATCTACACTGCTGAATCTACTAAAATATGAGTCTCTGAATATCTTATCTAAGAATAGAAAGTATAAAAAGCGCAATAAAACCTGATTGTACGAAAAATCACCCCTCTATAATTCTTAATTGAATCGATCTGATTTTGTCTCAGAAGATAAATGAATAAAATTAATGAAGCAAAATAAATAAATTGCCTTGTTATACATAAGTAATGACCATTCGTTCATTACTTATGTATACTATGACTTTCATACTTGAAAATTTATGACTTGTTAAAAATAACACTCTTAATCCGGTTTAGAACAAAAGTATTTTAACTTTCTTTTAGATCTAAATTCGTAAAGGTAATTTAAAATGTGTGACTCTTGTTTCAGTATGCAAAATTCCACGTTCCAGAGTTAGTTATTTAAAAGGGAGGTAAATGACTCTGACATGGTCCAAGATGGACGTGATTAATTTGTTTCATTTTATCTTTCTTCTTAGAAAGGTTAAAAAGTTTCAGAGTTAGTAGCAGTGATATATAAACATAACTAAAATTGCACTTTAGTGTTCATAAAAAATTTGTTTTATCAGATCTCATAAATATAATTGATAGTATCTTTAAATCTTTTGCTATCTGACTGAAAGTAAAGAGAAATGCAAAAAAAAAAAAAAATACAAAGAAATTAGAATAAAAAAGTTTAATTATTTTTTAAAAAACAGTTTCAATTCTTGTTTAAATGGATATACATGAGATATGTAGGGCATTTAATAAAAAAAAAAAAAAAAAAATTTCGGAATCAGATGTATTCATGTTTAACGATTTAAGATAAAAAAGATTAAATCCATTGATAATCATTTTGAATTGAAATGTGATAACAGTTTAAAAGAGCTAATTTTCAAAACATCTGGTATTTTGTTAATATATTGTCTTTTCAGAGCTTCTGTACGGTACCTTCATTTGTCAAGTTAGAGGCAAATCTGTTATAGTTAATAATAAAAAAAAAATTACGCTCCTGAAAATAATTGCACAAAACCTGACAAAAAAGTTGTTATGCTTTCCTGTTATTGGTTATTATTATTGTGTAGTGGAAAACTAATGATATATGAAAAAAGTTTAAAAATTCAAAAAATCGGTAATAATAATTTAAAAAATTGATTTTTGAAGAAGAAGGAGAATTTTCGGGCAATTTTTCCTGAGTGAAGAGAGTGAGAGATGAAAAAACTAATACCCCATTTTTTGATTGGTTACCAAACTTTCCTTCTTGTAGCATAACTGTAGAGATATGATACCAGGTAATGAAAGCAATATAAATTACTGTATCAATATATATATATATATATATATATAGACTTAGGTGTGATAATAATCATAGTTATAATAGAAGTATAAAATCTTAAATGAAATAAACGTAAAGAAACATTAAGAAATAAAACCCGGTTTAAAAAACCGATTTACAGAATAAAAAAAAAAAATTCAGTTATTTCTTTAAATTTTAAATTTAAATAAAAAAGGTGAGACACAGTTGAAAGACTTTCTCGCCACCCGGCTAAAACCGCGTTCCAGAACAGTACTAAAACTATGAGTTATTTCTGAAGCACGACTTACAAACAAAATTAAATTAAAATATTTGTCATTTCATTTAAGTATAATATTTTTTCGTTTATTTAATTCATTGATTCCAACTAAAGCGCGCGTGTATTTCGTATTTAATTCGCACGGCTGTGGCGGAATTAACGGCGACAGTCGGCACTAACTAAATTATTGTAATTTCACAACTTATATAGAACAAATTTTGCTTGTACGGTCGGCCGTACAAGCGGTGTAACCGTGAGGCTTAACGCACCAGATACCGATTCGTCCGATACCTCGTCCGGTATCGTCGTCGTAAGTTCGAGACCCAGCCAAACCAAGTTACTCTTTTTAAACTTTAAATATTATTCATTTATTTAACTCTACCGCTCACCTGTAATGTCACAACATAGCAGAGAACTATAATAGAATTTTTTGGTTGGGAGTGCAATTTTGAAAAATGTTTTTTGTAAATACTGTTATTTTTTAATCGTTAACAAGCGTGCCTAAGAAATATATGAATTTAATTAGGTGAAATCTCTAGATAGATATTGAGGGTGACCGTACTCTACAGCCTCACCTCCTTGTCCTTTTAAGATGAAAATTAAAGGCATCAATGCCTTATACACAGAAGTAATCTAAGTTTGGTCAAAATCGGTCCAGTAGTTCTTGAGATAAAAGATGATTAAGAGACAAACACCGAACACATACACACACGTACATAACCAACATTAACATAAGAAAAATTTCCATCCGGTTTTTTTCTGTGTTCTAAGATGTCAAAACGTCAAGATTAAGTAAAAATCGCTTATGCTCTAACTGAACCGATAACAATACTTCTCCTTTTAGAACTGTATCTCTGCTGTAACGCTATCTAAACGGGAAAGTAAAAATGGAAGAGAATTATTTTTTCCTTTTTGTAAAGTAGTTTCTTGAAATTTAAAAAAAAATTATTTTATAGTGGACATTTGAAGTCAATTTTATAACAATTTTAATTTTCCTTTTTTATTATTATATAAAATTTATATGTATTTTTTATTACTATGAGTAAATGTTTATTAAATGTTTTATCTATGTAATCTTTTTTATCGAAGTATCCTAAACAATAATAAAAAAAAATGGTATATAATATTTCCTAGAAAATCTTCTGGAAGATAAATCATTTTAAAAGCGTGTCTTT
Source organism: Zanna intricata (assembly GCA_010016005.3). Lineage (NCBI taxonomy): Eukaryota > Metazoa > Arthropoda > Insecta > Hemiptera > Fulgoridae > Zanna > Zanna intricata. Next base: position 10,809 of record JAAAKQ030143508.1, read on the forward strand.
AAATGCTTCTTTTTCTTTTCTTTTTTTTTTTTAATTTACATTACGAACTTTTTTGAAAAAATCTTGTTTAGTAATTAGTAATTTAAAAAAAATATTATGGTTACGTGAAATATTATTTTTTATTTGTTTCACTATATTTGTACTTTAAAAATCGTTAATCTCTGTTAAACATTGACGTATAAATAAAGTAATTAAAAGAGTAGGCCTATTTCGTAATTAAATGTAATTATTTACGCTTAGATGATGATGATGATATTTTTTTTAGAAATAATATTTGAAATGAAGTTTTATTGAATTTTTTAAAAATACAATCAACTAAAATGTAATTTTGATTATTTGCTTATAAATTATTATGACTCGAATTATAAGTGACTTTTTAAACTTCTATGTACAGATGGTCTTGGATTTAGTTCTCAGAAAGGATCCTGCTGTTATTTTTAGTATTACTACGCTAGAAATAAATGTCTGTAATAGACATTTGATTATAAATAAACAATTAAATCTACATTTAAATAAAATTAATTAAAAACTTATAATCTCATTTTAATAACAGCCAGATTGAAATACGTAAACAAAATTTGTGAGTACTGTAGAAAATAACTAATAAAAGTAAGTATATTTTTAAAAAGTAAAACAAAAAACAAATATTTTTCAAAGTAAAATTTTCATTAAAATAAATTGTTTGTTTACGTGTCACTTGGGAAATTGTTATCCAGTAAAATTATGAAAATGTATTCTTAGTCTGTCTGAGATAACGGTTAGAATCTAGCTTGGTCCAGGGACAGCCATAAAAGTAGAAAAAACGAAAGCGTGCTGAGGCCCCAGGCTAAGCGTTGAGCTGTAACATGGGAAAGGTATCTCGGACGAGTCTCCCATGCGGCGGTACGATCCTGTACTCCTCTACGGCGGAAAACACCGCTGTATCACAACCACTATAACACCGTCAAATACAAATACACTTCTCTTACATACAAACACAACTATCATCATTAACATCACTTAGTCATCCAAATCATGCAACTTCTCACCTTTTTAATGATTTTCACTCCGTCTTAACAATCAAATATATAAGTTCACACCAGAAACGATCTCTTAATCCGCATAGTTGAACTATAAGAATTTTTATTGTTAAAACTTCTACGTTAATGTACTTGCAATTATTAAAAAACAAACTTTGTTTGTTTCACACCAACTAATAAATATTATTTCATTCAAAATAATTTAAATTAATTTCATACATTTTTTTTTCTGAAATAAATAAATAATTAATTATTACAAAAAGGAAATTAACATCCAGGATACTGTCAATAAATGTTAATTTAATGCAACAAAACAACACTTAAAAACTGTTTAGATTTTGATAAACAAATGATTTTTTTTTTATAGTTAAAAATAAGGGTTTTTTTTGGGGGTATTATTTATTTTTTTAATTTTACAATTATTTTTGTGAGTTTTCTTACGATCTATTATTATACAGCGACCTGAATCTATGAATTTCATTCTTATGAATGTCATATATAAATTATTATTTTCTTATGAGTATATCGAAATAATATTTTAATTACTTAATTACTGAAATAAAAAAAAATTATGAAACACACTCGAAAGGCATTTAGAAAAAAAATTAAGGTAAAAAAAATCAATCTATTGATTAAAACAATCGGGTGCGGATATTACGTGACTTCCTTGTATGAAAATCCAAAAATAATACGATTCTACATTATAATTTTCAGTTAATATTAAATAATTAGATGTTCCACCAAATCAATTACATACACATATATGTAATAATTAATGCCTATTAAATTAGATATACATATTTTTAAAGTATATAAAATTTTATTTCACTAATAACTTCTGATTTTTTAAATTTTATTACTGAATTATCATTTATTGCAAAAGTTTTTTTTACAATTACAGGTTTAATAATTATTAGTAAATCAATATATTTAAATTAAAATATGAGTTAAAAAATAAATTAAAAAAAAAAAAGAAAAAAGGAGATGAGTCTGATTTGAATAGATGTTTCTTCCCTTGTAAGATCCAAATATTTCATTAATTATAATTATATTTGGCTGTAACTCTGGAATCTATGAAAGTTAGTACAACTATCGTTGAAAAGCTCTCAGTCAGGGCTTATTTTCTGCCATTAAGAAAAAGTAAAAAATACAAATTGTTTAGGATTTTGGGCTTTTTTTTGGTCACTTTTGGTTCACGATTGCAATAAAAAAGGGGGGGGGGTAAACAAATAGATGTTAGAACAGTCCTAAATCCAACATTTCATACGAATGTGCTCTTTAATTATTATTGGATATACTACTATATTGCTTTACGTATTTTGTATGTTAATATTCTTAT